>JAUKNK010000735.1:0-25427 GCA_030765055.1 Mantis religiosa
AATAATAAAACATGCTAAGAACTCAGGGCGAGGACACCAAACGTAGATATATGAGGAACATTTACCAACTTCTTACTATGCATGGTGCCAATAACATTGCAATTCACATATTCCATCATCACCAGTCACTTTTACTTGCATATTTGGATGCAGATTAGTAACATAACCTCAGTTTGCATTTGGGTTACCTGACTGATTAATTATCACTTACCTTGAAGCTTGAGAAATGCCAATTTGTAATAAGCAATAAACCAACATGCTAAGAATGCAGGGCGGGACACCAAACGTAGAAATACGAGCAGCTTCTTACTGTGCATGGTGCCAATAACAATTGCATTTCACATATTCCGTCATCACCAGTCACTTTTATGTGCATATTTGGATGTAGATGAGTAACATAACCTCAGTTTGCATTTGGGTTATCAGACCGACTAATTATCACTTAGCTTGAAGCCTGAGAAATGGCAACTCGTAATAAACAATAAAACAACACGCTAAGAATTCAGGGCGAGGACACCAAACGTAGAAAAACGAGGAACGGTTACCAACTTCTTACGGATCATGGTGCCAATAACACTGCAATTCACATATTCCATCATCACCAGTCACTTTAACTTGCATATTTGGATGCAGATGAGTAACATAACCTCAGTGTGCATTTGGTTACTGTACCAACTATCACTTGCCTTGAAGTCTGAGAAATGGCAACTCGTAATAAACAATAAAACACGCCAAGAATCCAGTGCGAGGACACACACGTAATAATACGAGGAACACTTTCCAACTTCTTACTCACTATGCAAGGTGCCAATAACGTGTCTGAAATATTCCATCATTCACCAGTCACTTTTACTTGCATTAATGGATGCAGATGAGTAACATAACCTCAGTTTGCATTTGGATTACCTGACTGGCTAATTATCACTTATCTTTAAGCCTGAGAAAGGGCAAATCGTAATAAACAATAAAACATGCTAAGAACGCAGGGCAGGACACCAAACATAGAAATATGAGCAACTTCTTATTATGCATGGTGCCAATAACATTGAATTTCACATATTCCATCATCACCAGTCACCTTTACTTGCATATTTGGATGCAGATGAGTAACATAACCTCAGTTTGCATTTGGGTGACCTGGCTCACTAATTATCACTTACCTTGAAGCTTGAGAAATGGCTACTCGTAATAAACAATAAAACATGCTAAGAACTCAGGGCGAGGACACCAAACGTAGATATATGAGGAACATTTACCAACCTCTTACTATGCATGGTGCCAATAACATTGCAATTCACATATTCCATTATCATCAGTCACTTTACTTGCATATTTGTATGCAGATTAGTAACATAACCTCAGTTTGCATTTGGGTTTCCTGACTGATTAATTATCACTTACCTTGAAGCTTGAGAAATGCCAATTTGTAATAAGCAACAAACCAACATGCTAGGAATGCAGGGCAGGACACCAAACGTAGAAATACGAGCAACTTCTTACTATGCATGTTGCCAATAACATTGCATTTCACATATTCCATCATCACCAGATTTGGGTTACCTGACCGGCTAATTATCACTTAGCTTGAAGCCTGAGAAATGGCAACTCGTAATAAACAACATGCTAAGAATTGAGGGCGAGGACACCAAACGTAGAAATACAAGCAACTTCTTACTATGCATGTTGCCAATAACGTTGCATTTCACATATTCCGTCATCACCAGTCACTTGTATGTGCATATTTGGATGCAGATGAGTAACATAACCTCAGTTTGCATTTGGGTTACCTGACTGGCTAAATATCACTTAGCTTTAAGCGTGAGAAATGGCAACTCGTAATAAACAAAGCATTATAAGAATTCAGGGCGAGGACACCATACGTAGAAGTACGAGCAACGATTACCAACTTCTTTCTATGCATGATGCCAATAACATTGCATTTCACATATTCCATCATCACCAGTCACCTTTACTTGCATATTTGGATGCAGATGAGTAACATAACCTCACTTACCTCTAAGCTTGAGAAATGGCAACTCGTAACAAACAATTAAACATGCTAAGAACTCAGGGCGAGGACACCAAACGTAGATATATAAGGAACATTTACCAACCTCTTACTATGCATGGTGCCAATAACATTGCAATTCACATATTCCATCACCACCAGTCACTTTTACTTGCAATTTTGGATGCAGATGAGTAACATAACCTCAGTTTGCATTTGGCTTACCTGACCGGCTAATTATCACTTAGCTTTAAGCGTGAGAAATGGCAACTCGTAATAGACAATAAAACATGATAAGAATAAGGAGCGAGGACACCAAACGTAGAAGTACGAGCAACGGTTACCAACTTCTTTCTATGCATGATGCCAATAACATTGCATTTCACATATTCCATCATCACCAGTCACCTTTACTTGCATATTTGGATGCAGATGAGTAACATAACCTCAGTTTGCATTTGGGTGACCTGGCTCACTAATTATCACTTACCTTGAAGCTTGAGAAATGGCAACTCGTAACAAACAATTAAACATGCTAAGAACTCAGGCGAGGACACCAAACGTAGATATATGAGGAACATTTACCACCTCTTACTATGCATAGTGCCAATAACATTGCAATTCACATATTCCATCACCACCAGTCACTTTTACTTGCAATTTTGGATGCAGATGAGTACATAACCTCAGTTTGCATTTGGCTTACCTGACCGGCTAATTATCACTTAGCTTTAAGCGTGAGAAATGGCAACTCGTTATAGACAATAAAACATTATAAGAATAAGGGGCGAGGACACCAAACGTAGAAGTACGAGCAACGGTTACCAACTTCTTACTATGCATGATGCCAATAACATTGCATTTCACATATTCATCATCACCAGTCACCTTTACTTGCATATTTGGATGCAGATGAGTAACATAACCTCAGTTTGCATTTGGGTGACCTGGCTCACTAATTATCACTTACCTTGAAGCTTGAGAAATGGCAACTCGTAATAAACAATTAAACATGCTAAGAACTCAGGGCGAGGACACCAAACGTAGATATATGAGGAACATTTACCAACCTCTTACTATGCATGGTGCCAATAACATTGCAATTCACATATTCCATTATCATCAGTCACTTTTACTTGCATATTTGTATGCAGATTAGTAACATAACCTCAGTTTGCATTTGGGTGACTGATTAATTATCACTTACCTTGAAGCTTGAGAAATGCCAATTTGTAATAAGCAACAAACCAACATGCTAGGAATGCAGGGCAGGACACCAAACGTAGAAATACGAGCAACTTCTTACTATGCATGTTGCCAATAACATTGCATTTCACATATTCCATCATCACCAGATTTGGGTTACCTGACCGACTAATTATCACTTAGCTTGAAGCCTGAGAAATGGCAACTCGTAATAAACAATAAAACATGCTAAGAATTGAGGGCGAGGACACCAAACGTAGAAATACAAGCAACTTCTTACTATGCATGTTGCCAATAACGTTGCATTTCACATATTCCGTCATCACCAGTCACTTGTATGTGCATATTTGGATGCAGATGAGTAACATAACCTCAGTTTGCATTTGGGTTACCTGACTGGCTAATTATCACTTAGCTTTAAGCGTGAGAAATGGCAACTCGTAATAAACAAAGCATTATAAGAATTCAGGGCGAGGACACCATACGTAGAAGTACGAGCAACGATTACCAACTTCTTTCTATGCATGATGCCAATAACATTGCATTTCACATATTCCATCATCACCAGTCACCTTTACTTGCATATTTGGATGCAGATGAGTAACATAACCTCACTTACCTCTAAGCTTGAGAAATGGCAACTCGTAACAAACAATTAAACATGCTAAGAACTCAGGGCGAGGACACCAAACGTAGATATATAAGGAACATTTACCAACCTCTTACTATGCATGGTGCCAATAACATTGCAATTCACATATTCCATCACCACCAGTCACTTTTACTTGCAATTTTGGATGCAGATGAGTAACATAACCTCAGTTTGCATTTGGCTTACCTGACCGGCTAATTATCACTTAGCTTTAAGCGTGAGAAATGGCAACTCGTAATAGACAATAAAACATGATAAGAATAAGGAGCGAGGACACCAAACGTAGAAGTACGAGCAACGGTTACCAACTTCTTTCTATGCATGATGCCAATAACATTGCATTTCACATATTCCATAATCACCAGTCACCTTTACTTGCATATTTGGATGCAGATGAGTAACATAACCTCAGTTTGCATTTGGGTGACCTGGCTCACTAATTATCACTTACCTTGAAGCTTGAGAAATGGCAACTCGTAATAAACAATTAAACATGCTAAGAACTCAGGGCGAGGACACCAAACGTAGATATATGAGGAACATTTACCAACCTCTTACTATGCATGGTGCCAATAACATTGCAATTCACATATTCCATTATCATCAGTCACTTTTACTTGCATATTTGTATGCAGATTAGTAACATAACCTCAGTTTGCATTTGGGTTTCCTGACTGATTAATTATCACTTACCTTGAAGCTTGAGAAATGCCAATTTGTAATAAGCAACAAACCAACATGCTAGGAATGCAGGGCAGGACACCAAACGTAGAAATACGAGCAACTTCTTACTATGCATGTTGCCAATAACATTGCATTTCACATATTCCATCATCACCAGATTTGGGTTACCTGACCGACTAATTATCACTTAGCTTGAAGCCTGAGAAATGGCAACTCGTTATAGAAAATAAAACATCATAAGAATAAGGGGCGAGGACACCAAACGTAGAAGTACGAGCAACGGTTACCAACTTCTTACTATGCATGATGCCAATAACATTGCATTTCACATATTCCATCATCACCAGTCACCTTTACTTGCATATTTGGATGCAGATGAGTAACATAACCTCAGTTTGCATTTGGGTGACCTGGCTCACTAATTATCACTTACCTTGAAGCTTGAGAAATGGCAACTCGTAATAAACAATTAAAACATGCTAAGAACTCAGGGCGAGGACACCAAACGTAGATATATGAGGAACATTTACCAACCTCTTACTATGCATGGTGCCAATAACATTGCAATTCACATATTCCATCACCACCAGTCACTTTTACTTGCAATTTTGGATGCAGATGAGTAACATAACCTCAGTTTGCATTTGGCTTACCTTACCGGCTAATTATCACTTAGCTTTAAGCGTGAGAAATGGCAACTCGTAATAGACAATAAAACATTATAAGAATAAGGGGCGAGGACACCAAACGTAGAAGTACGAGCAACGGTTACCAACTTCTTACTATGCATGATGCCAATAACATTGCATTTCACATATTCCATCATCACCAGTCACCTTTACTTGCATATTTGGATGCAGATGAGTAACATAACCTCAGTTTGCATTTGGGTGACCTGGCTCACTAATTATCACTTACCTTGAAGCTTGAGAAATGGCAACTCGTAATAAACAATTAAACATGCTAAGAACTCAGGGCGAGGACACCAAACGTAGATATATGAGGAACATTTACCAACCTCTTACTATGCATGGTGCCAATAACATTGCAATTCACATATTCCATCACCACCAGTCACTTTTACTTGCAATTTTGGATGCAGATGAGTAACATAACCTCAGTTTGCATTTGGCTTACCTTACCGGCTAATTATCACTTAGCTTTAAGCGTGAGAAATGGCAACTCGTATTAGACAATAAAACATTATAAGAATAAGGGGCGAGGACACCAAACGTAGAAGTACGAGCAACGGTTACCAACTTCTTACTATGCATGATGCCAATAACATTGCATTTCACATATTCCATCATCACCAGTCACCTTTACTTGCATATTTGGATGCAGATGAGTAACATAACCTCAGTTTGCATTTGGGTGACCTGGCTCACTAATTATCACTTACCTTGAAGCTTGAGAAATGGCAACTCGTAATAAACAATTAAACATGCTAAGAACTCAGGGCGAGGACACCAAACGTAGATATATGAGGAACATTTACCAACCTCTTACTATGCATGGTGCCAATAACATTGCATTTCACATATTCCATCATCACCAGTCACCTTTACTTGTATTATTGGATGCAGTTGAGAAACATAACCTCAGTCTGCATTTGGGATACCTGACTGATCAATTATCACGTACCTGGAAGTTAAAGAAATGCTAATTTGTAATAAAGAATAAACAAACATGCCAAGAACTCAGGGCGAGGACACCAAATGCAGACATACAAGGAACAGTTACCGAGCATGGTGCCAATAACCTTGGATTTCAAATGTTCCATCAGCACCAGTTAATTTCTCCCGTATCAAGGGATGCAGTTGCTAAGCATAACGTCACTCTGCATTAGGCAAACCTGAATAATTTCCAATACATTAAAAGTGTGTGATATCCATGCGTCGGGCAAATAGGTTAAGATTAAAAGTTATATTTGGGAGAAATATGCTGATAAATGACATGGATAAGAACCAAACATGGGCGCGCTGTATGTCGTCTTCCTCCTACTGTAAAATGCAGGGGGGACCTCCACGATGAAATGTTGCAGATTGGCTAAAGAGCAGCATAGTTCTGTCCAGCAATTCATAAAGCAGTGTTCAGATAATTGAGACAAATTACACCATTTCCTATAACTTACATGTAACATGCTTGGCTTTGCAGGTCCTGGTGAGATACAGCTACAGAAAACCCTACATAACTTGTGATTGGCACAGAAGAGCGAGTAATTACAGCAACCCTAGAGAAGCACGGGTGACAGTGGACGCCAAGGAAGGAAGACAGGCAACCAGCAAGAAGTGGTAAGTGGACTTGCACATGTTTGCAGATTCTAGAAGATTTGCACGATATTCCACAGCTTAGGAAACATCCCCTATGTTTCGTAGGCTGTGGAATATGGTTTTTTTCTTTCTTTCCTGGAACAGGTGATAATTTAGAGGTTGCATGAAACAGAGGCAAGATTTCTTGCCAGGGTTATACGAGGTTGATTTACACACCTCAGAAGTTGGGCATATCACATGACAGTTGAAGCAGCAGTATTTATGTACATCATGGGATCGTGTGCTAGGGGAGGTGCAGAGGCGATCCAATCAGGTCTCGCCTCTCTGACAGGACTGTTCAGTCTTGTCTGCCCCATTTGGCTTGTTTAAAGTAATTCCAAGCATACACACCAACCAATAATGAAATTCATTACAGTGCCTACGCTGTGAAGCATTGTTGATAATTATAGCAAGTATTGGTGCTCACCTAGTAGCATTCAAGGATAAACATGGATAAACATGAAGCGATCCAATCAGGTCTTGCCTCTCTCTCCCCCATTTGGCTTGTTCAAAGTAATTCCAAGTATACACACCAACCAATAACCAGTGCCTACGCTGTGAAGCACGGTTGTTAATTATTAGCAAGTATTGGGAAAATAATTCGAACTGGAGAAATGGAGGTGTTTAGGTTATGTTGAATCCTCCTCATGGCTCACCGTTTGCAGAATTTTGTTGTCTTAGCGCCATTAGAATTTATTAGAAACCGATTCAGTTAGCACATGCAACACACCACTTACAGGTAAATGCAATATCAACAGTGCAGGACTCTTGATTGGTGCTCACCTAGTAGCATTCAAGGATAAACATGGTCCCATTTGAAAGTTAAAGGGATTGCATATGCTTGGATTAGCAGAGGCACATGGTATCGAGCAACACACGCACACGTCACTACACTCGCATGCCCCTAGGAGCCTCGCACCGTCCATGGGGCACAAAGAAAATGGTGTACAACCCCGCTTTTGTAGTAGCAAGTAACACCACCCACAGAAAACACAGGCCTGCTCCTGCAGTACTCCTATTATTGACACCTGATTGGGAAACAAGGGAATGTGTAGCACCAGCACCTGCACCTGAACCTTCAATCGTAGAATGAGAGACAGTTGTGGAGCACATCGAACAGCTATGTGAGTGGAACTGAGCAGCTTTGCATTCTTTCTTGCTTTCACTTGATCGGTCATCCCTAAACACAAATTCGGTAGAGGAGAGCACACACTCCTCTCCCTCCCTCTCTCCCTCTCACACACACAATAAGAGCATATCAGACGGAACTGCACACGCAAGCTCCAGGGAGCCACATATACACAATGTGCCATGCACAACAGTAAGAATCAGCAATGATCACAAAAAAGCACACGTTCAAGAACTGCACCATTAAAGTGCTATGGGGTGGCGCGCACCCGCAGCTTCACTACAAGTGACACACGGAGAATAACAGTAGAGGCACTACACGATAATCACATGGTCGATGGAACGCTAAGAAGTGGTAGAAACTGGACGTTCTTGACGGTGGCGTCGTGCTCCACAGCATTGCCATCCCTCCCTTTTTAACGTGACATCAATCCCGGGGAAGATACCAGCAGGAGGAGACCGCTATGTTGACCAAGAAACCTGGCGTCACACCTGTAAAGAAAATGAGCGACGTTAAGTACGCTGAAATTTCAACATGGCGGCGATGCGTATTCCAAGGTCGGGCACGAGATAAATTTACGCAGAAGTGCGAAAGTAAATCTTGGCAAGACAAGAAGAAAGATGTGGCAAGCACGTTACATACTCGTGCGATTTAGAGGTTGGCGTTGAAACGGAACTAGCTACCCTGGCAGATTGCGGAAAGTGCCTAGTGAAATACGTAACGAGCGAGCACATTTACCTACCTTCGTGTAGAAACCCTCGCAAATAGGCACAGCAACAATTTACGAGCGCCGATCCGCAGCTTGACAACATCTACTCGTTATGCGTTTGAAGATTCCGCAGATACCTACCGTGACCTTCGGACAGTCGTAGCAATATCCGCCATCACGAGAAGGAGCATTCAATTGCAGAGCAGCCAACATCATGGAAACGGAAATGGCAGAACATTCAACTGCTGCGTAAGCACGCAAGAAGAAACGCAGCCGAAGCGGTCTTGTGTCTCGCGAGAACATAACATAATTTTTGCGATGAAACCCGCCTATTAGGACAGCGAAACCCACTCGGTTGGATAGGCTTTACGACGCGGTGATGCACAGGTTGGCTACGAGCGCTTCGACAGGAGCGCCAACATGACCGCCTGAAGCGTTTTGCGAAACAAAACGCGAAAGCGCTTCGACAGGAGCGCCAACATGACCGCCTGAAGCGTTTTACGAAACAAAACGCGAAATAAAATTCAAACCTCCGTGAAAATAACGGACGGCCGCCGCCCCTCCCCCTCCACCACGAGAGAGAAAAATCTAAGGTGCAAGTAATCCCTTTATACCCTCTTGATGAAGCCCAGGGTTACAAATTAGCAATAAACCATGGTAAATGGGAAGGCAATATCCAGTAAAGCTAGACTGAAACCTTCCATCTCGTGCTCCACGGTATGCGACCGATTAATTCTCCATAACCTTAAGACAGGGATGTGCCGAATCCTTATAACCAATGAACCAACCTGCCGAGATTGCAGGGCCAGAACACCGAAAATAAAAATTGGTGCTTACTCGCCATGCATGGTGGTGCCAATATAGGTTGCAGTTGAAAAATTCGATCACCGCCGGTTATTTTTGCTTTAAATATTGGAGTAACAGCCTGTTACTCACTGCGCATGGGGCCAATAAAAGATGCATTTTAAGTGACCTTATCACCACTGGTTATTTTTTACTTGAATTACTGGAAGCAGTTGAGAAACATAACCTCACTCTGCATTTGGGTTACCTGATTGTCACTTACCTTGAAGCTGGAAAATGCCAGTTAGTCACAAAGTAAGCAAGCAGGATTGCAGGGCGAGGGCACCAAACCTAAAATTTGCGAGGAACGTTTACCAGCAACTTGTTGCTCACCATGCAAGGTGCCAATATAGGTTGCTTTTCAAATGTTCCATCAGCACCGGTTGAGGGACATAACCTCGCTCTGCATCTGTGATATCTGACCAACCGACTAGTTTTCACATACCTCGAAGAATGGAACATGCGGGTTCAAAATAAACAATAAACCAACCTGGCGAGATCGCAGGGCGAGAATAACAAATGTAAAATTTGTGAGCAAAAGTTGCCAACAACTTGGTACTCACCACGCATGGTGCCAATACAGGTTGCATTTCAAATACTCCATCACCACCGGCTATTTTTACTTGAATTATTGCCTCTCTCTGTATTTGGGTTACCTGGCTAATTTTCACTTACCACGAAGCTGGAAGATGCCAATTCGACATCAACAATAAAACAACCAATCAAGAATGCAGGTTGAGGACACCAAACATAAAATTTGTGAGGAAGATTTACCAGCAACTTGTTACTCCACCACGCATGGTGCCAATATAGGTTGGAAATATTCCAATTCTATATGAATTACTGGACGCAGTTGAGAAACATAATCTCACTCTTCGTTTGGGTTACCTGGCTAATATTCACTTACCTTGAAGCCTAGGAAATGTCAACTCGTGACAAACAATAAAGTAACCAAGCAAGATTGCAGGCTGATGACACCAAACCTAAGATGTGTGAGTAACATTTACCAACAACTTGTTACTCGCCATGCACATTGCCAAAATAGGTTGCAGTTGAAACATTCCAATTCTGTATGAACTACTGGACTCAGTTGAGGAACATAACCTCACTCTTCGTTTGGGTTACCTGCCTACTTTTCACTTACCTTGAAGCCTAGGAAAGGTTAATTCGTCACAAACCATGAAGTAACCAAGGAAGATTGCAGGCTGAGGACACCAAACCTAAGATTGTGTGAGTAACCATTACCAGCAACTTGTTACTCTGCCATGCATGGTGCCAATATAGGTTGGAAATATTCCAATTGTATATGAATTACTGGACGCAGTTGAGAAACATAATCTCACTCTTCATTTGGGTTACCTGGCTAAACTTCACTTACCTTGAAGCGTAGGAAATGTCAACTCGTGACAAACAATAAAGTAACCAAGCAAGATATCAGGTTGAGGACACCAAACCTAAGATGTGTGAGGAACATTTACCAGCAACTTGTTACTCGCCATGCATATTGCCAATATAGGTTGCAATCGAAATATCCCAAATTCTGTATGAATGACAGGACGCAGTTGAGAAGCATAATCTCACTCCGCATTTGGGTTACCTGGCCAATTGTCACTTACCTTGAAGCTGGAAAAATGCCAATTAGTCACAAATAAAGTGGCAAGCAAGGTTGCAGGACGAGGACACCAAACAAAAAGTCTGTCAGGAACATTTACCAACAGCCTGTTACTCACTGTGCATGGGGCCAATAAAAGATGCATTTTAAATGCTCTTTATCACCACTGGTTAATTTTTTGCTTGAGTTACTGGATGCAGTTGAGAAGCATAACCCCACTCTACCAACCTGGGGAGATCGCAGGACGAGAATAACAAATGTAAAATTTGTGAGAAAAAGTTACCAACAACTTGTTACTCACCACGCATGGTGCTAATATAGGTTGAACTGCAAATAGGTAATCTCAACTGTCTATTTTTACTTGAATTATTGCCTCTCTCTGTATTTGGGATACGTGGATAATTATCACTTAGCATGAAGCTGGAAGATGCCAATTCGTCATTAACAATAAAGCAACCAAGCAGGAAGAGGACACCAAACATGAAATTTGTGAGGGAGATTTACCAGCAACTTGTTACTCTGCCATGCATGTTGCCAATATAGGTTGGAAATATTCCAATTCTATATGAATTACTGGACGCAGTTGAGAAACATAATCTCACTCTTCATTTGGGTTACCTGGCTAAACTTCACTTACCTTGAAGCCTAGGAAATGTGAACTCGTCACAAACAGTAAAGTAACCAAGCAAGATTGCAGGCTGAGGACACCAAACCTAAGATGTGTGAGTAACATTTACCAGCAACTTGTTACTCGCCATGCATGTTGCCAATATAGGTTGGAAATATTCCAATTCTATATGAATTACTGGATGCAGTTGAGAAACATAATCTCACTCTTCATTTGGGTTACCTGGCTAAACTTCACTTACCTTGAAGCCTAGGAAATGTAAACACGTCACAAACAGTAAAGTAACGAAGCAAGATTGCAGGCTGAGGACACCCAACCTAAGATGTGTGAGTAACATTTACCAGCAACTTGTTACTCGCCATGCATATTGCCAGTACAGGTTGCGATCGAAATATTCCAAATTCTGTATGAATTACTGGATGCAGTTGAGGAACATAACCTCACTCTTCGTTTGGGTTACCTGGCTAATTCCCACTTACCTTGAAGCCTAGGAAATGTCAATTCGTCACAAACAATAAAGCAACCAAGCAAGATTGCATGTTGAGGACACCAAACCTAAGATGTGTGAGTAACATTTACCAACAACTTGTTACTCACCATGCATATTGCCAATATAGGCTGCAATTGAAATTTTCCAATTCTGTATGAATTACTGGACGCAGTTGAGGAACATAACCTCACTCTTCTTTTGGGTTACCTGGCTAATATTCACTTACCTTGAAGCCTAGGAAATGTCAACTCGTGACAAACAATAAAGTAACCAAGCAAGATATCAGGTAGAGGACACCAAACCTAAGATGTGCGAGGAACATTTACCAGCAAGTTGTTACTCGCCATGCATATTGCCAATATAGGTTGCAATCGAAGTATTCCAAATTCCGTATGAATGACTGGACGCAGTTGAGGAACATAACCTCACTCTTCGTTTGGGTTTTCATAGCTAATATTCACTTACCTTGAAGCGTAGGAAATGTCAACTCGTGACAAACAGTAAAGTAACCAAGCAAGATATCAGGTTGAGGACACCAAACCTAAGATGTGTGAGGAACATTTACCAGCAACTTGTTACTCGCCATGCATATTGCCAATATAGGTTGCAATCGAAATATTCCAAATTCTGTATGAATGACAGGACGCAGTTGAGAAGCATAATCTCACTCCGCATTTGGGTTACCTGGCCAATTGTCACTTACCTTGAAGCTGGAAAATGCCAATTAATCACAAATAAAGTGGCAAGCAAGGTTGCAGGACGAGGACACCAAACAAAAAGTCTGTCAGGACATTTACCAACAGCCTGTTACTCACTGTGCATGGGGCCAATAAAAGATGCATTTTAAATGCTCTTTATCACCACTGGTTAATTTTTGCTTGAATTACTGGATGCAGTTGAGAAGCATAACCTCACTCTACCAACCTGGGGAGATCGCAGGGCGAGAATAACAAATGTAAAATTTGTGAGCAAAAGTTACCAACAACTTGTTACTCACCACGCATGGTGCCAATATAGGTTGAACTGCAAATAGTCCATCTCGACTGTCTATTTTTACTTGAATTATTGCCTCTCTCTGTATTTGGGATACGTGGATAATTATCACTTAGCATGAAGCTGGAAGATGCCAATTCGTCATTAACAATAAAGCAACCAAGCAGGAATGCAGGATGAGGACACCAAACATGAAATTTGTGAGGGAGATTTACCAGCAACTTGTTACTCTGCCATGCATGTTGTGGAAATATTCCAATTCTATATGAATTACTGGACGCAGTTGAGAAACATAATCTCACTCTTCATTTGGGTTACCTGGCTAAACTTCACTTACCTTGAAGCCTAGGAAATGTAAACACGTCACAAACAGTAAAGTAACGAAGCAAGATTGCAGGCTGAGGACACCCAACCTAAGATGTGTGAGTAACATTTACCAGCAACTTGTTACTCGCCATGCATATTGCCAGTACAGGTTGCGATCGAAATATTCCAAATTCTGTATGAATTACTGGATGCAGTTGAGGAACATAACCTCACTCTTCGTTTGGGTTACCTGGCTAATTCCCACTTACCTTGAAGCCTAGGAAATGTCAATTCGTCACAAACAATAAAGCAACCAAGCAAGATTGCATGTTGAGGACACCAAACTTAAGATGTTGTGAGTAACATTTACCAACAACTTGTTACTCACCATGCATATTGCCAATATAGGCTGCAATTGAAATTTTCCAATTCTGTATGAATTACTGGACGCAGTTGAGGAACATAACCTCACTCTTCTTTTGGGTTACCTGGCTAATATTCACTTACCTTGAAGCCTAGGAAATGTCAACTGGTGACAAACAATAAAGTAACCAAGCAAGATATCAGGTTGAGGACACCAAACCTAAGATGTGCGAGGAACATTTACCAGCAACTTGTTACTCGCCATGCATATTGCCAATATAGGTTGCAATCGAAATATTCCAAATTCTGTATGAATGACTGGACGCAGTTGAGAAGCATAATCTCGCTCTGCAGTTGGGTTACTTGGCCAATTGTCACTTACCTTGAAGCTGGAAATGCCAATTAGTCACAAACAATAAAGTAGGCAAGCAAGATTGCAGGACGAGGACACCAAACAAAAAGTTTGTGAGGAACATTTACCAACAGCCTGTTACTCACTGTGCATGGGGCCAATAAAAGATGCATTTTAAAGGCTCTTATCACCACTGGTTATTTTTTGCTTGAATTACTGGATGCAGTTGAGAAACATAACCTCACTCTAGCAACCTGGGGGGAATAACAAATGTAAAATTTGTGAGCAAAGGTTACCAACAATTTGTTACTCACCACGCATGGTGCCAAAATAGGTTGCATTTCAAATAGTCCATCACCACCGGCTAGTTTTGAACTTGATTTTCTGGATAAATTAAACAAATCAAATTAAATTTAAACAAACACTCTTCCTCATAGTCCTGAAAAGTCTCCCGACTAAGTGAAACGGTTAGTTTCCTTATTTTAATGTGGTTTTACCCTTTAACCTCTTCCCAGCAGATATTTAAGTGCACCACGCATTTTGGGCACTCTGATCTACACTAGTGACTTTCTTGCTCACTGGGCTTACATCACTTGCTGCAGATTTTCCCTACACTTCATGAAGTAGCCTTGTAACTCGTGTTAAATTCAACAGTTACAGCCGCTGCAAATTCCAAACCCAAAGCTTTCATTAAATTTACGGATTATATGCACCAAAAGAAACAAGGCAAGGATTACTATTTACTGCTGCAGCAGGAAAGCAGAAAAATGTCATGTGAAGCCGTATTGCTATTCTGAAGTAAACTTAACATTAATATAAGCTGCATTCCACGGCTCAGGTGTCCATGAGAACCAGTGTGTTCACTATAGGCTATTCACCATTCACATTCACAAATGTCAACAAAAGCAGGAGGAAATAAATGGATGTCTTGTTGGGCACCTTTCAGAAACACCCAGAAGAATGTCTCTGAACTTAACGGCAAAGAACTGAAATCTCACTGCGTGGTTTAAACGTGAAAGTTCCATCAGTGTCGCTGAAATGTGCTAACGAAGGCGATTAAGGAGACAGACAGTTAAATCGGGGCGCAGCGTCTCTTTAAATGGCAGATTCTGAAACTACGAGGTCTCAATGGAAATTTAGGTTAAAGTAACAGAAAATGGGATTTTCTGTCAGCTATCACTGATTGCTGTAGCTTGCATACCGTGGCTTCTAGCTTGCATACGTACGTTCATCATCCATCCCAACTTTCATTCATTCATTCGTGAAAGGGAACCAGAGCAGATTTACATTTCATCAGTAGGACAATAACTTAACAAAGCCGTTATGGAGGCAGGCATGGTTAAACTTACCTGAGATGGTGGACAAGCTAGCACCTTAACCACTTGTTGTTACGCAACCACTCCCCTGTTGAGTCTTAACAAGAGGAGTTTCTTAATAATGTCTCTATATTAGTATGTATCGTTACAGTAAGCGTAAGAGGTGCATGAGCATGAGCATGGAAGCTTGAGTTATAATATTCGAAGTGCAATCTTTGTTGGAGGAGCTTTGTTCTTCACGTGCCTTAAGGTTGGTCTCCAGTCGAATGGGCGACGCCACAGGGCTATTACAAGAACGAACATGGTCATTTTACCACCGCAAGAAATTCCTCAAAGCTAGTTTTGGGTTATATGGAGGGAGCATTTGATGAGGTAATTAAGAACAGGAAAAAACTTGTAATATATTTAATTCCTCAACCAAAGAGGTCCCAAAGGACTAAGGTGACATACACCTCGACAAATCACCAGCCACTGAAAATACACAGTCACTCGCTCAGGCAGGTTGTAGGCACCACAAGTGGCAAGTGGTTATCCTCCCCCCTCCTTGTGTCAGAAGTACACGGGGACACTCCTGGAAGCCTTGACCTTGCAGAGCTCAGGGAGACCTCCATGTTGAAATGCTCTGTGGTACCTGACCTAGAAAGCAAGGGATAGGGGATGCTGGGGGAGGGGGGTTATTCGAGCCTCTGCCTTCTCTTGCTAGGTACTGATGACAGCTAACTTGCCCAAAGTGCATGTTTGACGGAGGTAGTCTTGGGAGGTACGACCAGCAAAAGGAGGTAAGTTGAACCAGGCATGATTTCTGATTCTTGGAGCTCACTTTCCTTCAAGGGGGATTCTGCCCCAGTTACGGATGCCAACAGAGCAAGGTTTTATTTGGACAGTTAGTTTAAGGATTTAGTGTATGTGTTACTGTAGTTTTATTTTTGTTAAGAATATATCCTGTGTTTGGTTTATATTTATATTCCTTACTTAAATTTTTGCTTGGTATTTAGGTTCATATATGGCCCTTGCCAGTGTTGTTTTAAAAGGGCACTGATCTTGCAGTCGAGCGCCCCTAAACATATATCATCAAATGAAGTGAAGCCATACATATAGCGGATTTCCAGCCAGTCCTGACCTGATTACGTTTGGTCACCTGTTCCTAAAAGTCGCCCTCTTTTGCATTTAGATGCGGAGGGATATGAAAGCAAACCACGGAGGTAGGGTATTTGCCAGCACCTACTCGTGGGGGATGGCATGGGAAAGCAACTCAGTATTAAATAGGCTTGATTAATAAGTGAGCAGAGCACCCAGAGTAAAGGTCATCAGGCAAACACTACAAGTGCAGATGTATGGGAGATTGTTGCAAGCACGCGAGCTAGATAGACACTGTATGTGAGTAATGGGATTGGTAGCACACACACGAGAAGGCACACGCCACTAAAAACAAGGAAGCACAAAACACACACGCACGCCACAACCTCTGAAAGCACCACACATGTACATTCACATGGACCAAATGTACCTGCAACTTGCCTTGTGCTGGTATGCAAAAGTGATAGGAAAGCACTGCAAAGCATCATCCATGTAAGGAACCACAGGGGAGTGGGTGGTGAACTTGCACACACCTCGACACACAAGGAAGGCGAAAAACGAACACTATTTACAATGTACACAAAAGAAACGGTGTACAGGATATTCACTTCCATGGTGATAAGGCACTCAAGTCACAAGCGGAGAGTTCAAACATCCGAAAGGAGCACAATCACACGTTAAAGGCAGAACGAGAAACACCATTACGCACCAGAAAAGACACTAAATTACACAAGGGAGAAAAGGAGCACTTCTCGCGTCGGTGACAATGTTTGTATGTACTCCAGAAGTCTTTGTCATCCAGGAGAAGAGGCAGGCTGGCGCAGGACAGGGCGAACATCAAGATACCATTCCTAAATTGACCACGTGCATCGTTGTAATGGATTACGGAATCCAATGTGGCGGCGAAGCGTAAACTGAGGAGGACATGCGGGAGGGATATATATTTTATATAGTTGAAGTGTATGTGCACACGCCAAATAAAAGCAAAACTTTGCAAAGTCACATTACCACCTGTAAATTAAATTACTACCTGTAAATTACTGTGGTAAATGCTTTTACGCCCAATGCACATTACGAACGTGGCTATTGTCGAAAATAGTCGGTAATGGCGGGAGGACATCTTGCACCAGAGTAAATGGGAATATATATAAAATGATAATACAAGTGTATGAGGACACGCAACGCAAAATTAATCAAAGCAAAAGTTACCAAACCACAATACCACCCTGTGGAAAATGCCTTTACGCCCAATGCACACAATGAACGATGGTATAGACGAAAATAATCGCTAATGGCGGGAGGACATGTTGCACCGACCTTTACGTATTACCCACCCCCCCACCTAAGCGCCACCTTCACGGACTTGTTGCTAAGTGTTCGCGCATACAGGTACTGCGCAGGCAGCGCCGGCCGGCCAATCCGCCTCGACGTTACTAAGTGTCGAACCTGGACGCTTTCACACATTCACACTAAGGAAACTGTTGGAATCCAACCACAGACACGTAGGTGCCAAGTCTGCCATCTGGAGGGAAACAATGAAGTTCATCCAACCTTAATTCAGGGCTCGAGAACAGTTAACGTCGCAAAGAGCGGAAAAAGAGAAGGAAAGAAAGAAAATCAGTCCGAGAGGATAACATTTTCAGGAATCGAACCTCTTGCCCGACACTACATTGCATCTCGGTGCTGCAGAAACGACCGCATGTTGGCAACAGCTGCTGCCAACACGACGGCGTGAAACAAGTGTTTGCCAACGGTGAAAAACACGAGTGTAAACATCGTGCCCAAACTTAACAGGCACTAAAAGTATCTTCAGAGGCGTTATAAAGTGTACTTAAACAGATAAGTGTTACAATAATGTCCCAAGGCCCCGGCAATGTGTTGTTGCGTATGTATTATGCCTCTTATGTCCTTAGATTTCTTCTAATTCTAATATTTCCAATTTTGATCCGTCATATGCTGTTATATAGATACCTTGTCATAGTACTGGCCACCATAAACTATAAAGTTCCCTGAAAATCAAAGAAAACTACACACACACACACACACACACACACACACACACACACACACACACACACACACACACACACACACACACACCGCCTCGATAGCGT
Source organism: Mantis religiosa (assembly GCA_030765055.1). Taxonomy (NCBI): domain Eukaryota; kingdom Metazoa; phylum Arthropoda; class Insecta; order Mantodea; family Mantidae; genus Mantis; species Mantis religiosa. The sequence goes on from JAUKNK010000735.1 coordinate 18,795, forward strand.
AGATGGTAGCGTGTCTGCCTCACGTTCAAGAGGTCCCGAGTTCGAATCTCGGTCAGGGTGAGCTACCTGGATACGTTTTTTTTTACCAGGGTTTTCCCTTATTAAAGGCGAATGTCGAGCAACATTTCATCCAACTCGTTCACCGTCCAATATTACTTAACGTTGGAGTACCTAAATTAAAAAAAAAAAAAAAAAAAAAAAAAAACACACACACACACACATGATCACTTTATATTCTTTCTGGTGCATAGTTTATTGCATCTGCCGTGGAATTCTTTCTAAAACCAAATTGCGTACCACTCAGATCTATCATATATTCCAGCATGCCTGTATATGAAAGACGATCCTGTACGTTTCCAAGAGTATTAAGCAAGCAAATTGGCCTGAACAATTTTACCCTTCATTATCTTCCCCTTTCTTGAGAACTAATCCTGTATGGCTACGACAAGAAGACTCGAGGGGTACGAAAGGCATAGGAGCTTGAACTGTTTAGCTGCTCCGGTAGCGGGTCTGTTTACTAGGAAACGAAGTGAATGAGAGTGCATATGAGTCACCCATGTTGCTAGAACTAATGTTTGTTGCAGCGATAGGTATTATTTATAGGTGAACGTTCAAGAGGTCCCGAGTTCGAATCTCGGTCAGGGTGAGCTACCTGGATACGTTTTTTTTTTTTTACCAGGGTTTTCCCTTATTAAAGGCGAATGTCGAGCAACATTTCATCCAACTCGTTCACCGTCCAATATTACTTAACGTTGGAGTACCTAAATTAAAAAAAAAAAAAAAAAAAAAAAAAAAAAAAAACACACACACATGATCACTTTATATTCTTTCTGGTGCATAGTTTATTGCATCTGCCGTGGAATTCTTTCTAAAACCAAATTGCGTACCACTCAGATCTATCATATATTCCAGCATGCCTGTATATGAAAGACGATCCTGTACGTTTCCAAGAGTATTAAGCAAGCAAATTGGCCTGAACAATTTTACCCTTCATTATCTTCCCCTTTCTTGAGAACTAATCCTGTATGGCTACGACAAGAAGACTCGAGGGGTACGAAAGGCATAGGAGCTTGAACTGTTTAGCTGCTCCGGTAGCGGGTCTGTTTACTAGGAAACGAGTGAATGAGAGTGCATATGAGTCACCCATGTTGCTAGAACTAATGTTTGTTGCAGCGATAGGTATTATTTATAGGTGAACTATGTGACAACACTTCGTCCATCCTCGTCATACTAGGAAGGCGAGCATACAACCCGAGGAGACAGCAAAAGTGAGAATGTTGCACATTCCTCTAGCTTGCCTTCCTGTCTTGGGCAGTCAGTACTTTAGCTTCCTTCCAACGATGGAAGATAGATAAAAATAGGCACTCATTTAACTTAGGTTAATATCTGCCGAATTTTGAATTACCTTAGGATGTATTCCACCTGGTCGTGCAGGTTTATATTTCATTCTATAGCATGGAAAAAAGGAAACACAAATAAAGCTTGCCAGGAGCCAACTGCCCTTTTCTGAGAGAGATGGTGGCCCTGAAAAGGGCCGTTTTATCTGTGCCACATTTACTTTGAACTTGTGTATTTAGTGACAGCTTTCGTACCCTCGCTGACGGCATGCTTGGCCAGTTCGCCGGGTAGAAGCAGACGCACAGCGGTCTGAATCTCCCGACTTGTGATGGTGGAGCGCTTGTTGTAATGCGCTAGGCGGGAGGCTTCGGCCGCGATGCGCTCGAAAATGTCATTGACGAAACTGTTCATGATACTCATGGCCTTTGAGCTGATCCCAGTATCGGGGTGAACTTGCTTCAGCACCTTGTAGATGTAAATGGCGTAGCTCTCCTTCCTCTTGCGCTTCTTCTTCTTATCTCCCTTGGAGATGTTCTTCTGGGCCTTGCCAGCTTTTTTGGCAGCCTTTCCACTGGTCTTTGGCGGCATGACGCTCCCTGTGCAAACAAACCAAGAATACGAATTAAAATCAGCTCGTCCCACTCAATAAAAGAGAAGACGTCAGGGGGAGGTGCCTTCGCTAGGCGCACGAACCGGCTGGGGAACAAGGCAAGGGGACACCCCGCGATTGGTGCAGTGTCGGCGGAATAAAAGCGATAAATAGTTCTTCAGGAGGGAGTACATACGCAACAGCAGCACTTCAACATGTCCGGACGTGGAAAGGGAGGAAAAGTGAAGGGAAAGTCTAAGTCTCGCTCCAGTAGAGCAGGACTTCAGTTCCCTGTGGGCCGTATTCATCGACTTCTGCGTAAAGGCAATTATGCCGAAACGAGTGGGAGCTGGTGCCCCCGTGTACCTCGCTGCGTGATGGAGTACTTGGCCGCTGAGGTTTTGGAGTTGGCAGGAAACGCCGCCAGGGATAATAAGAAAACCAGGATAATCCCCAGACATCTTCAGCTGGCCATCCGCAACGACGAAGAGTTGAATAAACTCCTTTCGGGCGTAACGATAGCCCAAGGTGGTGTACTGCCTAACATCCAGGCAGTACTTCTGCCCAAAAAGACCGAAAAGAAAGCCTAAAGCGCCTCTTTCATCGGCGTACTCTTTCACCGATAGGTACTTAAACGGCCCTTTTCAGGGCCATCACACTTTTTCCGTAGAGTGGGTTGTACTGTTCGCCTCAATAAAGTCCCAGGGGAATGAGGGGGAAAGGGGGTTTAGCCACTATTCCAATACCCTGCTTGGTAGTTTCATGCCACTTCCTTCAGGCACTCCTTAAGGGTGACGCATTCCTATCAGGACTTCCTTTGCGTTGGCTAACAGTACAACCCGCTCAAGGGAAACAGTTATGAGATTTAGAAATAGGTATTTAGCATATTAGCATCATGTGTTGACGCAGCTGTTACGGCAGTATCGTCGGTAAATGGACCGAGGTTTTCAAACTCTTAGAGGTAGTAGGGTATTGATGTAGCTAAGGAAGAGCAGGGTGACAAGGGACACTGCCCTGTGGAACCCCCTGCGTTTATGGCATGAGGTTGAGAGTGGACGTGGTCCATAGTAACAACAAATTATGAAATAATGATGGAATATGCGTATAAGAGACATTGTAGTGAATGAGGCGATGGAGAAGGCCTTCGAGCCACACCCAATCGAAGGCTTTGGAGATGTCTAGGAAGAGGGCTGCAACATAGTGACAATTGTTGCAACCTTGAACCACCTCGTACACAGTACGCAGGAGCCGATGTGTTGCCGTCGAAACCCAAATTGCTCGGGACGAAGCACATCGTGATGGTGCAGTAAGTTCTGTAGTACGGTTTCAAAATGCTTGCCTAACGTCGGCAGAAGACAATATTTTTGCATGTCTCCATGCTATTGATAGCTGTAAAGGATGTTGACATCACGTCGGCCAACGTGTATATAGCCTCACAGCCAACGCGATCTCTTGTCCGCAGGGTGGAATTTGTTTGTTAAACATTCCACATCAGTTTCAATAGGAACGTAACCAAACCACAAGGAATTGGACGGATGGCCTCAGAAATTAACTAGAAAGGGCTTAGAGAAAAGCTGCAGCCGGGGATTGCAAGACGCTAGAAGGCAGGACCAAGAGCTCTGAAGTGAATAACTTGGTGGCCCTGAAAAGGGCCGTTTTTCATACACATGCCTGCGTGCGATCGTGATTAAAAGGCTTAACCACCGAAACCGTAGAGGGTGCGGCCTTGTCGCTTGAGGGCATACACTACATCCATGGCAGTGACCGTCTTCCTCTTGGCGTGCTCGGTGTAGGTGACAGCATCTCTAATGACGTTCTCCAAGAACACCTTGAGCACTCCTCTGGTCTCCTCGTAGATGAGGCCTGAGATACGCTTCACCCCCCCTCTGCGGGCCAGACGACGAATGGCAGGCTTCGTAATACCCTGGATGTTATCTCGCAAGACCTTCCTGTGACGCTTGGCACCACCCTTTCCGAGTCCTTTGCCACCTTTGCCTCGTCCAGTCATGTCTACAGCAGCGTGTCTCTTTCACACGAATCCCCTCGAAGAATGAGTCGATTTTCTACTGTCATGGCCGCTTTTTGTAATCTCGCGGGTAATGGGCGGCGCCACACAGGCTTCGGCCAATGGCACTGGCAGAGGGCGGGTCATGACGGCGGTGCGATTGATCTATATGACACGAAGAGGCCAAAGGGCTGAATTTACTCTAGTGAGACCGGCACGAGGCGAGATGGCACGTACCAAGCAGACGGCTCGTAAATCCACTGGCGGCAAGGCTCCCAGGAAACAACTGGCTACCAAAGCCGCCAGGAAGAGTGCCCCTGCCACCGGCGGAGTGAAGAAACCTCACCGTTACCGTCCTGGAACCGTGGCCCTTCGGGAGATTCGGCGTTATCAGAAGAGCACGGAACTGCTCATTCGCAAGCTGCCCTTCCAGCGCCTGGTAAGAGAGATCGCCCAGGACTTCAAAACGGATCTACGCTTTCAGAGCTCTGCGGTGATGGCACTTCAGGAGGCCAGCGAGGCCTATCTAGTGGGTCTCTTCGAAGACACCAACCTGTGCGCCATTCATGCCAAGCGAGTAACCATTATGCCCAAAGACATACAGTTAGCTCGCAGAATCCGCGGCGAGAGGGCCTAAGAGAGGCTCAATCTCGAGGACGTCGGTTTGCGGACAAAACGGCCCTTTTCAGGGCCACAATTACGTTCCTTAGAGCCAGATAAGAAGCTGAAATAAGCCTATTTCAAAGGCAATGGAACTTAGTCATCTAGTACCAGATGTTTAAGTTAAAGAAAAAAGCTTCAAGCGTTGTAGATTTACAAGGCCTGTTATAAGGCCGGTCTTATACGCATCTGGCTCACCGGTATTTAAATTACGGGGAGCGTGCAGCTGAATTGATAAGCAGATGGCGGCGGTCCGAAGCGTACACCCTAATTTACTACATATACTATAACATATATTACAAAGGGCCAATACATCCCGTAAAATGGATGGGAAGGCCGCATATGTGCGGTGACTGTTTCTGCACGCTTAGCCTTAAGAGCACATGTATGGTGAGACGATGTAGCCTCCTTGGATGATCTCAGCGGGGGCGGTGGTGTGGCGCCGCCTCCTTTTTGTTTAAGCGGATGTAACTTAGGAAAATTGCTCACGTAGGGGAGGGGATCCGTCCCCTTCAGCTGCTGTGGACCCCTAACACTCGTGGTACTTCTGACGTTACTAGTGCACCGGGCCGAACATCCAGCTTTGCCAGCTCCCTGGTTATAGGGACCTTTGACGTCCTACGTAGGTAGTGCTTGCCCAAAATTTAAAGTGGGTAAATTGCGACTCGATTTCCTGCTGCTCAAGGTTCAGCGGATGTCCTATAGAGCCAGATAGGATTGCAAATGAGCTCAGGTTTCGCAGCTGTTTGTGCCCGAAAGGAATTCCTGGGTTAGAAGATATCGTGTGGGTGGTACATACAATACTTGAGAGATGAAAAAGTAGGGGAGTTTACAACACAGTGAATCTATCTGCCGAGATAGTCAGGACTGATCGACCATGCCTAATGCCCTTTCCAAGACGGACTGATGGCCCTGAGAAGGGCCGTTTTTCCCCCAATCCACCCAACCGGGGAATGGGGAGAGTTTGACAGGGTCGGGGCCCTCACGGGGTCTGTTGACCATGGGACTCACTTCTTTTTGGGGCTGGCCTTTTTGGGTACCTTGGCCTTGGGGGTCTTCTTTGGTTTGGGAGCCTTTGGCTTCTTCGTCGGCATCTTGGTGACTTTCTTGGCCTTGGAAGGAGATTTCTTCGGCTTCGGTACCGAAGCGGCCTTCTTCTTCTCGGAGGGCTTCTTGGCAGCCTTCTTGGGTGACGCCTTAGGTGCAGATTTCTTGGCCTTGCCGGAGGACGAGGTTTTCTTTTCCTTGGGCGCAGCAGGTCGACCCCTGGAAGGCGCAGTGGATGCTGCAGTCTTCTCGAGCTTTGCCGCCGAGGCGAGTTTGAAGGAGCCGGAAGCGCCTTTGCCTTTGGTCTGTACTAGTTCTCCGGAAGCCACGGCCGCTTTCAGGTACTTCTTGATGAACGGCGCAAGCTTTTCGGAGTCCGCCTTGTAGTTGGCAGCGATGTACTTCTTGATCGCCTGCAGAGAGGAACCGCCCCTCTCCTTCAGGCTCTTGATGGCGTTGCCCACCATCTCTGACGTACGAGGATGTGCCGGTTTCGTCCTGGGCTTCTTTGCCGAAGAGGCCTTGGCCTTCTTGGGCGCAACCTGCGCTGGAGCTGCTGCGAGAGCCGTTGATGATGCTGTGTCTGCCATGTCACAAGTGGAAATGAGTAAAATTTTCAAAATCGCAGCCATTATTTCCGTTCACAGCGTTGTCATTTAACAACCTGATAGAAAACACGAGGGAGCAGCCGTCAGGTCGCGCGGACGGCCACGAGCCAGTGGCGTGCTTCCTGACATGGATTTCACCCTTTTCACGAAGTGCTTGTGCCAAGCGCCAGCTTCTAGGGGCAGAACGGCATACCTTGAAGATTTGGGATGCTTGTGCGGTCCAAGTGATCTAGCTCAGGATAAACCTCTCCTTTGGAGAGGCTGGCGAATTCGGGCTTGCAATCCATGCTGGCCCAGCACGTTCCCCGGGTTTCTCGCGTGGGAAGACTGCACGGGGTTGCGAAGAGAGATGTCCCTTGGGGGTCAAGAAGTCCGAACCTTTGCCT
>JAUKNK010000736.1:0-50198 GCA_030765055.1 Mantis religiosa
ATTCTGAGGATTTTGTATGCGTGCAAATTTTGTGGAATAAATTATTGAGAACTTGCCGCAAGCACGCGAACAAAGAGTCGTGCAGAGATAATGGATTTTATGATGAAAAGTCTTGTTTGAGCACGAGAGCTGAAGTTTTATTTACTGAGCACTTCAGAGCGGTATTTTTGGTAGGAGTATTCTACGCTTTCCGGCTCCATTTATTTACTTACACATAATAAAGCATCTAGATAGAGCACGTTTTCTGGTAAAATTTAATTTAAAATGTTAATGTAATTGTGCCTTTATAAAGGATAAGTCAATGGTACTGGTGAAGTTCTAATCTCATTTCCTAAGCTAAAATGATTTATAAGGCAATATATTAAGCAGGGCGTTGATTCCCAATAAACAAAATGAAAGTTATTGGCACTCTGTTAAACCACAATTCCGGAGAGGTTGGGCAAAATCGTTTAAAATTAAACTTCTCAATTCTCTTTGTACACTTTGACCATGTAATACTCAGTTTTTAAACATGCAGCAGGAGTGTGTGACTAAGTTTAAAGGCACCGCCCCTAAATGAACAAATATATACATATGACCAAAATTCTAAATCCTTAATGTTGAATAACTTATGTTGTAATAATAAATATCATGTATTTGTTATAATGACTATTGAATTTATTTAGTGTTATTAATTGATATTTGTCCATGGCAGTTGATTTTTACACAGTTTGCAAATACCAAACGTTATAGGACAATATATACACTAATAGCTGTGGGTTTACAAAAAGGCCTATGATCCAGTGCCTATATATATATATATATATATATATATATATATATATATATATATATGCAGACAGTGAAGTACATTGTTGATGAAATGTTTCTTTTATGAGAAAATCAGGCAAACTGCAGTGAAGATTGAAAAGAACCATCTAACCAATTTGGAACAACGAAAGACTCTGTGGCCTTCCTTTCTAACAATTTTCTTCCTATGGAAAGGTAGTCAGACTGAAAAATTGAATGCCTTAGCCGGATTTGAACGACGGATCTTCTGGTTGCCGTCCACCCGCTCTAACCATTGAGATACTGTGTTTTTTTTGTAATTTTACGTCCTCCAACGTTAAGTCGTATCGGACGATGAATGATGAAATGATGCTCAAATGATCCAAGGGTCCATAGAGCTTAGAGTTACCCGACATTAGTCTTTCAGGATAAGGGAAAACCCCGGAAAAAACCTTATCCAGGTAACTCGCCCTGACCGAGATTCGAACTCGGGACGTCTTGAACGTGAGGCAGACACACTACCACCACGCTACCGAGGCGGGCTGAGCTACTATGGCCAACGTGCCGACGTGACATTAAATTCTCCAACTGACTCGAGTTTTTCCCGGTAAACCACTTAGGAGTTCTCTTAAACACATGAGACAACTACCTTAATGGCGAATTACAACATGTAAGTACTTTAAGGCCCGGTCTTTTTAGTTAACCACTATTAGGTCAATTAACGGAAATTAACAAGTTGGAGAATTTAATGTCACGTCGGCACGTTGGCCTTACTAGCTCAATGGTTAGAGCGGCTGGACGACAACCAGAAGATCCGTGGTTCAAATCTCGGCTATAGCATTGAATTGTTCGGTCTGACTCCCTGTAGGTGAGGGAATCCGTCCCCTTCAGCTGCCGTGGTGCGGGCGCTGCGGACCCCTAGCACTCGTGGTACCTCTGACTTACTAGAGGAACCTCGGGCCGAACATTCGAGCCCCTCCCAGATAGGGAGTTGTTTGGATTGGGTTGGAGTGGAGTGGGCAGTGATTCCCGATACCCTTGTGAGATCGGGTACGTCTCCGGACGGGGTTGAGGGAAGCCATTAGTATTCCCGCATACTAGCCAGCATAGCTAGTAGAAGGTGTGCTAGGTCACCAGGCGGCCCCACCGAGGTTGTTCGGTAGCCTTCCCATTTTGGAGTTGGCGCGCGTAAGTGGCGTACCCACTTCCATCCCGTCTTGAGTCCATAGGACCAATTGGGGGGGGGGGGTTGTTGGTCTCTAGGTCTTGCCCTATGGAAAGCCCCATGGAGGCGCCGGGCGCCATTTCGGGACAGCTCGGTAACTCCCTGGTCAAAGGAGGCCCGGGTCCTTGATCATACGGGTCCAGAACTAATGGGAGTAGAACCTCTGGCATTAAATTTTCAGTCTGACTCTACCTTTCCATACTTTAGCCTCACACGGCCAGTGTGAAAGAACAATTAATTTCCTTCAATTTTCTTCCTGTCTGTTAAGGGTTGAGATATCTCTTAACCGAACATATATTTAAAACTTAAGTAAGTTATATGTTCATGAAAAAAATATTTTTAGTAAAAGTAACACCAATTGCCAAATGCTACTTCATAACATTGCATTTTATACTCTCTTACGACCGCAACATAGTTTATAGTACTGTGACTTTGTGGGTTCGTGAAATTAAAAGTCCACGTTACAAATACCAAAAATTGTTCTTTTTTGCCATAGAAGCACACTTTAGTCAACCTTTACAGTAGCAGAATTACTCACATACACATACAACTTGCAAAGTCATCGACCACAAGTGTTCACTTTTACAGATGTTCACGCACACGCGTCCAATTACCAGCTGACTCATCGACGAGTTGCGGCTTCCTTATTTATAGCTTACTCACTATCCGGAATGTTCTCAATCAATCAAGACGGCGCTAGAAGAAAGACGAACTCTCCAGAGCTCCCCCCTACGTTTCTGCGAGCTTTTATCTCCGCACTGCACTGCCCGCCTCTTTGAACTCGTCGGCTGCGCCGCTTCGCCTCAACAATGCGTTCGCGACAGTACTCTTACATTGCATTCGGAATATCGCTTTTTTTTCCTCCACCTCTATAGCACATATGGTAGCCTGCGCGCCTCAGGTTCACGAGGCCCCGAGTTCGAATCTCGGTCAAGGTGTTATCTGCATAAGGTTTTTATCCGAGGTTTTCCCTTATCCTGAAAAATGAATGCTGGCAACTCCAAGCTCTACGGACCCTGGATCATTTGTACCTTATATCACTTATTTCATGCATCGTTCGATATGACAGCGGTGGAGGACGTTAACTTAGGAAAAAGAATTATTTAAAAAATGTAATTTTTAAAGCCTTGTTCTAAATTTTCAACGACATGTAAGAAAAAATAGCGTTTTAAATGTTCACAATGAGGATTGTCAAAATTAGGATCCAGTTGCGCTTTTTCCGTTCCACGGCCGAAAGTCTGTTTAAAGGGCGACATTTTCACAGAACAGCCCCTGAAATTTTAATACTCAAATTTTCGCACTAATGTCTTTCTATGCTTTTGCCACTTCAAACCGCTCCTCTTGATGCGTTATTTTCTCTTCAGGATTTATTTCGAAGGTTGAGGAAAACATATCATGATCTTTCTAGCGAGCATCTCTTAGATTTATGGTTTTAGTAATTTAGTACGTGATTTATTTTTAGAGAATCAAAACTTTTTTTTTCAGAAAAAAATGGCATAATAATATTTTATTATAAGGAACTGCTATACATGAACAATTATGTGCAAATTGTAAGAGTTTAAAGTTCCCAAATTATAATATCAGGCATTTTATATGCTAGTCGATTTTCATTTTTTAAAATTTTTCGTTGCTAGGCTTCTTTGAATAAAGTGTTCATCTAACTTGGTTCAAAGTTGTGCAAATTCCCAGTTTTGCTACTGAGTGTCCTTAAAATAATTATAAACTCTTTAGGTAACTTATATTTTTTAAATTCACTTAGTTTTTCTCTGCATGCTGTTAAATATTTCCTCTATTGCTTCTTTTTTGTAATTATTTATGTCCTTTAAGTTTTTAAGTCGTATCGGACGAAGGGTGGAATGGGTGAAATAATGCTCAAATACGCCCAGGGTCCATGGAGCTTAGAGTTACCAAACGTTCGTCTTTTAGGATAAGGGAAAACCCCGGAAAATACCTTATCTAGGTAACTCACCCTGACCGAAATTCGAACTCGGTACCTCATGAACGTGAGGCAGACATGCTACCATCTACGCTACCAAGGCGGGGTTTTGATGGTTAACTCTGGAATACGATTTTATTCAAGTTATGTAGTGTTATAATGTTGAGAAACTGAAGACATATTTTCTTTTGAAGCAAAGGCCTTAATCAAATATGTTTGAAAGAATTACAGGCTTAATGAGGGAGTGTTTCCTAATTGCCCAAAATTAGCCCTTGGAAATGTGCTGACCTACATTATCGTGGAGAAGCAGCAAGGTTTCTTTTGAAGATATGTTAAACCGCAACCTAATTGTGATTTACATTTGCCATGTTTACTATCTCTTCAAGTCATCTCTTTGTATTCTTCACAAAACCTGCTGACCATGACCTCTCAAGTGATAGATTATCTATCTCTGTAGTGCAGACAAGGCTTTTACAACATGACGTTATGATTTAAGCTGTTTCAGTAGCTATGAGGTAGTAATAGTTGCAGAATTTAAGTAATACAGATATTTTTTCTTTGGTAAATGTGAAGGATTCCGTCCAATTTCCACATCTAAATAATTGTGTGGAGTATACACCTTGGTGCAGCACCACCAAGCTTCCAAATCTGTATTAAAGTAATACATCCATTTCATAGTTATAGGGGACCGACATTGCTCTTACTTCCATTACACTTCTTAAAGTAGTATTTAAATTTCGATTTTATTGAAAAATGTTTGCTTTACACCGGCTAGGCCTGAGTGATGTTTTTTCGCATGATCATCTTTCCAAATAATAACAGACCGTCGGCCTCACGCTCACACGAGTTCAGCAGAAATGTAAATATTATGCATCTTTCCGAATATTGCTTTATCGTGTTCCCACATATTTCTCGCAATTCTGAGAGCACCAAGTTCGAAACAGTGCATTCCTTTCAAAGACTAGTAGCAATACCGGTAATCGAGTTAAATCTATACAGATATACATTAAGTAACAGCAAGGCAGACCGAACGGGATGGCTCAGGCGGGTCGTCTGTGGCCCGCATTCGGGAGGCCTGGTTTCGATTCCCGTGGCTGACCTATCCGACCCATGGTTTTTTTCGGGGGGTTTTCTCGGGTCGCTAGGCGAATGCTGGGTGGGTTAATTGCGTTCCCCGAATTTCCTTTCCCTCCTCCATTTCATCTCCATTATCACTTCACATCTGTCATCTGGCGGTCTCTTTGAGGGTAGAAATGTCAGCGGGTGTCTCGGCGGTGCATGGCGGAATGATATGCTCTGAGGAAAACTGCTTCCTCCTACGGTAGGTTGGTTGCCGGTCTCCGCTCCTCTGCTGAGACCATTTCGGGACCACCAACCAGGGACCTTTGGGTCTCGGATGGCCTGCCTGGGACCTTTGGGGCTGTTGCCGTCCGGCAGTAGGGGAGCGTGTCCGTTGTTTTGGCCTGTCGTAGGAAGTGTCTATCCAAGTAAATTGTAGGGCCCCTGCCCTCTGTATTGTCGTGGCTCCTTCGCCTCATCCTTCCTCCCGGGGGTGCCCTATTTGGGGGCATAGGAACAAGGGGCTCAGGATGGTGGCCTACGTACCGAATCCCCTCCTAATCCTAATGAAGTCCTAATCCTAACAGCAAAGCAGCCCAACGGAGATCAAGCGGCTGTCGTCATTAAGCTATATTGATAGAGCTAATGGGAGAACTTGAGTAATCGTGTATGTAGCAGCAGGGTGTGATGGAAATATGGACTTCGTTTTTCCCCCTCTACATAACCCTAGATTTTTCTCGCGTTCATATTTGCAGGATCTCTCTCTTTCCCCTCTACCCTTCAGTATCTCTTGGGCACATTTCTCTCTCGTGTAACGTACCTACTTGACCCTTGGTTTTTGTTAACATGTAAAGAAAAAGCGATTAATAACTGATAAAAGTGTATTTATTGATTATATTTAACTGCACTTGAAATGACATAATGTGTAAAACTTCTTAAATACCCATATTTTTGACATTTTGTAAATAAAAAGGCTGTCAGAAGATTATAAGCTTTAATCAGGTAACCTTTTCCGAAAACGCTTTGATTTTTGGCTTCGTGCCTCATTAACCCCTTCATCCATTTGAGCCCAGTGACTCGAATGGCATTCTCTTCCATTAAAACAAAGTTTCGTGAGAATCGATTCTTTACGAATAACATAATTTAAAATTCCAGTTTTGGCTTCAAGGTATTCATCATAACCCCTTGAACATGTTATTCGTCCCAAATCGAAAATCACCAGAAAGCTTTGGTTATAGTTTTTGTGCTATGTACATTGTATTTATCACATTAGGTGCTTAAATAGGATCTTGTATTCTGTCAGGCATGCACTTATTTTTATCGGAAACAATTTGCTGGATTAAAGCGTGCAACGGACTAAAGCGTGCACTATATTTTGTTTTCAGAAATTCTAGAAAATGGGCACTAGTAATACAATTCCATGGTACGATCGGATGCTTGCCTCAAAGACAAAAGGTACCATTAGCAAGGGCGCGGTGATCACTAGAGATGGGTAATTTGTTGTGCATCCCCGCGAGAATCTCTTCAGAGAGTGAAACAAGAAATTTTCCACGGGATTAGGTCTCTTTGTGTATGCGTAGAGGGATGTTGTATTACCTGACGGGTTCCGTGCGGCGTTGGTGGATTGCACCTTATCTTGAGCTGTAAACGTGGCAGCGTAGGTAGATCAATATTCACGAACATCATATACAGAGCGTTGCATTAACACTGCAAAAAATACATGGATCTGCGGAGAAATACTGTAGTAAAATTCCTCTTAAATATTGCCATATTATGACTGTATGATGTACTTCTCCGAAATAGATTTTACATTCTGACCTTAAATGTGTTAAATTTCCGTCTAATGTACGAGGGCTGTTCAATAAAGAATGATTATAATTTTTTACGGTCATAATTTTTTGCACTAAAATTCACCCTTATTGAATTCTGTTAGCTTAATGTGAAACAAACACGACGTAGTAGTTTCATTGTTGGTACTCCTGGTTCCCGCCTGTGAGAACCAGGTAAGTTCAGACATGTTCATTATAGCCTACCGCTGCAATGGAGGTAACATGCATTTAAAGTTGATGTTATAGGAAGATCCGGAGTTTCTTTCAAGCGTAATCACTGCTGATGAAACTTTATTACATCATTTTGATCCTGAGAACAAACAGCAAAGCTCAGTGTGGAAATCTCCTTCATCACCAACCCCCAAAAAAGCAAAAGTGGTTGCTTCTGCTGGGAAAGTTATGGCCATCTCACTCTTTGATATTAATGGAATGGTTTATCAGCATGTTGTACCTGCACACACACCAGTAACTGGACAATACTATAGGGATGTCCTGAAAACATTGCAAGTCCATATCAGGCGCAAAAGACCACATTCCCATGAAGCAGGCTTGATGCTGCACCACGATAATGCGTGGCCGCATATTGTCAATGTTGTTGCTGAATATCTTGCAAAAGCAACGTGAAGTGCATTCCTCACCCTTCCTATAGTCCGTATTTAGCCCCATGTGACATTTTTCTATTCCCTAACTTGAAGAAACGCCTTCGTAGGAGGCATTATCCATCATCAGAAGCAGTGGTGAAGGCTGCAGCGGCGATTTTGAAGTATCTCTCAAAAAATGGTTTCCAGCATGTCTTTGAAGACTGGCAGAAATGCTGGGACAAGTGCATCGCATTCGGGGGAGACTATTTTGAGAAGTACCTTCAAAATTATGAGTATGAGTAAAGGTACGTTGTCAAAAAAATTGCGATCATTCTTTACTGAATAGCCGTCGTATGTTAATTTAACTAAGGGTGTGAATGTTGGACTTAAAATAAATGTAGAATACAACAATATTCTTAGAGTAGGAGAGAAGAATACAACGTAAATGTATTTAACCCAAAGATTTTTCTGTGCGAGTATGGGGCTATGCATCTGTGTGTGTGCAGGCGCTTGCGTTTCTGAACAACTTAATTCAAAACCAAAACTGAATTAAATATAAAACTCTGTATTTATGTTTCTTCTAAAGCACAAAGCTTTTTAAGAAAATTTTCAACCCAGCTACCCTTTAAATGGAAAGCATTTTTGAAAATTTTGACGTTTGCAAAACGACTATAAAAGATTTGGTTTAAAATACAGCATGTGTAAGATCTTTTTATGACAAATAAAAATGTATACCTTAAATGTCTTGGAATAGCTTCTGAAGTGCTCTTCATTATGAGTGACTTATGATTGACTGGTTATAAGAAAGACAAAATCTCGCTACAGAAAAACTACTCTTGTTAAAACACACAATTTATACCAAAACTGTATCTATTTATATTATTATTTTGAAATTTTAAGCTAACCATTTTCGAGATATTCCTTGTTTTCGTTCGAATATTAAATAGTTATAGTTTTCTCAAATAGGAAGGGATTATTCGCATTTTTATCCCTCTGATATGTAAAGAAAATAGAACTTCAAAGTGCCCGCCTCGGTTGCGTAGATGATAGCGTGTCTACCCCACGTTCATGGGGCCCCACGTTCAATATCGGTCAGGATAACATGGATAAGGGGTTTCTGGAGCTTTCCCTTATGCTGAAAGATGAATTTCGGGTAATCGTGAGTTCTGTGGAACCTGGGATCATCTCAACATCATTTCACCCATTTCATTCATCGTCCGATATAAATTAACGTTGGAGGAGGTAAATAAAAAAGAGAGAGAGAAGAGAAGCTTCAAAGCTATCATATAGCAGCCAGTCTTAAATATCTGAATATCGCTTAAAATTAACCGACGGCTGCGTCTGCCACCTCCGTCCAAAACGGGCGTCATGAGCTGGGTGTATTACTGGAGTGAGGGACGTGGTTAGTGCTGCGAGGCCCTCTCAGGTATCTTCAAACTTGACGTTGCCTCTTTATCCTCAAAGAGAGTGCACCCCGGACCAGGTCTTCCAGCGAAAGAAAGCCTCCAGACCAGTTCCGGGGGTTGAATTTGGGTTTTCCGCTTGATGAGCAAGTGAGATAAGGAGACGACCTCTCGAAGGCAACTGCGTTTCGCCCTTTTCATTCCATGCAAGGAAATCTGGTATATGGCAATTGCTGGTAATATTTATTTCAATAATACCATAAATAGATAGATTTAATAATAATGAATACCATGTTTATTGGGAAGTACATAGAGCAAGAAGTCTTTGTACAAGAATAGAGAAATTCATGTGTACATTGCATAACAACCAAAACATTCGACAATCAAAAATATTTAAAAATATATGGATTCTAAAACAAGCTGTTGGCTTGAGTGCGACCTTCAACTTCTAAGCTGTGTTTGAAAATATGTAAGCGAAATCCGAATGATCTTTCCCGTTGAGTTGGCACCACCAATGAAAACTACAATATTATTCACATTATATACTAATGTATTAATATTCTGGAAACCAAACATAATCAAAATAACTCAACCTAAATTTGCACCAACAAAGGGTAAAGGCAGTCTGTCCCATCCCACTGGAAAAGTGATGGCAACGATTTTCTTGGAAGCAAAGGTGCCGTACTCATTGACTTCTTGGATGAAGGAAAAAACAATTGCTACTGGGCAATATTACAGTGAGTTATTGGCTCTATTCGACAAGAAGTTGGAGATACGGCCTCATTTGGCGCAAAAGAAAACTTTTCATCACGATAAAGCACCAATACATTCATCCAGTGTAGTGCCGCTTATCTCCATATTTGCTCAGCCTGGCTCCCCGTGATTTATTCATGTTTTTAAACCTGAAGGAATAGCTCTTGGTGACAAAGGTTAGATGAAATATGGTTGACATCGCCAAGACCTAGTTTTGTAGGTGTTGAACAACGGCAGAACGTTTCGAGAAGTGTATGTCTCCAAAAGGGGACTACGCTGAGAAGAAAATAATGTTTGATTAAACTGAGGTCTTCATTCCTAACCTCCCTCGCTTATCAACTGTGCTAGATCATGTATGGCGGTTCATGCAGCTTACCCGAGAACCTGGGAATTATATTATTTCTGTTAAAAAAACACCTTGGTGTTTTGTGCCATATTAGCCCGCCTCGGTAGCGTGGTGGCAGCATGTCTTTCTCACATTCGAGAGGACCCGAGTTCGAATCTCGGTCAGGGTAAATTACATGGATAAGGTTTTAGCTGGGGTTTTCCTTATCCTGAAAGACGAATATCGGGTAACTCTAAGCTCTATGGATCCTGGGCTCTTTGAGCTTCTTTTCACCCATTCCATTCATCGTCCGATATGACTTAACGTTGGAGGACGTAAATGACAAAAAAAAAAAATTGCCATATTTAGGGTGCATATCTCACAGAGAATTGACCTATGTTTATCAAGAGACAAGGTGCATTTACACTGGCAACTGACTTGAATAAAGATTCCAACTAGCCTCATCGTTCAGATGAAAGTCGCCCCACGGTATTGACAATGGAAAGCTGACTAATTCTCTTATATATCAGAAATTAATTATAAGTTACCGAATTTTGCGTAATTTTAATACATTCAGGAGAAGATAATTGTAGCGGTTGTAGAAAGCTTAGAAGTGACATAACCTCACCAGTCCCTTTTGAATTCCAAGGAAGTGGATTATTTAGATGGCAATAACAGGATCGACCTTTTAGCGTGCAAGTTAAATGTCATTAAAGAACGGTTTCTGCATTTCAGAACACATCATTCGTGCTGCTGAAATGGAGAGCGGCATTTAATTTGCCTACGAAAACAATGGTTGCTTGTAATTCGCTAACAGGGAACAAAGAAGGGAAGATAAATAATGGAGAAGGAAGATGCACAAAGCAGCCGAAGAATGTTGGTGGTATTTGCTGAGAAAATAAAAGTCTTCCTTGCGGAGAACCTTTACAGCATCCTGATCATTATGCAGGCCGGGGGATGATAAGCGGTAGAGCCAAATTATTCCGGCAATCTAGTGCTAATTACCCTTAATGATGGAAGAAAACTTGAGAAAAGTTTAGCAGTTAAGGTAACGCAAATAGAATTTTAATATGGACTGCAGTAAGCCCTTAGTCTTTAATAACGTTTCTTCAACAAGTTTGCTTCCGGTATGCTAATGAAACTTCACTTCTAATGGCGGTCGTGATAATCATTCCTAAACCCGTAAGTTCATCCTTGCCGTAGAATTGTGTTCTCTGTGTTATGATTTGACTTTGATTTTGAGACCGACTATACAAAGTGCTTAACCCAGTCGTTGAATCAACTCCATGTAGAAGTGCACCGTTGCAAATGTATTGTACGAGGGCTGTTCAATAAAGAATGATCACGATTTTTTTGACAACGTACCTTTTCTCAGGCTCATAATTTTGATGGTTCTTCTCAAAACAGTCTCCCCTGAATGTGATGCGCTTTTCCCAGCGTTTCTGTTTGTCTTCAAAGACATGCAGGAAACTAGTTTTGAGAGATCCTTCAAAATCGCCTTCGCAGCCCTCACCATTGCTTTTGATGATGGGTAATGCCTCCCATAAAGGCGTTTCTTCAAGTTAGGGAATAGCAGAAAGTCACATGGGACTAAATCCGGACTATAGGGAGGGTGAGGTATGCACTTCACGTTCATTTTTTAAAGATATTCAGCTACAACATTGGCAATATGCAGCCGCGGATTATCGTAATGCAGCATCCAGCCTGCTTCACGGAAATGTGCTCTTTTGTGCCTGATATGGACTTTCAATGTTTTCAGGACATCCCTGTAGTATTGTCCAGCTACTGATGTGTGTGTGTGCAGATACAACATGTTGATAAACCATTCCATGAATATCAAAGAATGAGATGACCATAACTTTCCCAGCAGAACCCAGCTTTTTGGGGGGTTGGTGATAGGGATTTCCACACCGATCTTTGTTGTTTGCTCTCAAGAATTAAATGAGAAACCAAGTTACATCAGCAGTGATTACGTTTGAAAGAAACTCCGGATCTTCCTCTAACATCAACTTTAACTGCATGCAGACTTGCATGCGAATGTCCTTTTGTTCGGAAATCAACAGTCTTGGAACCCATCGCGCACAAACACCTCTTATGTTTAATGTTTCTGTCACCAACGTGTGGGTGGCACCTAATGAAATGCTCAGTATTTCAGAAAGTGATCATAAGGTAATTCGTCGATCCTCTCTCACAATGGCAGCAGCAGTGTTGATGTTTTCTTCCTGAAGTGCAGTAAGTGGAGCACCAGAATCATCTTCCTTTGAAATTGTCTCCCCTCTTTAAACATTTTAAACCACCTTCGAGCTGTGCTGTAGGGAAGAACAGACTCTCCATATGCCTCCTGTAATATTGTATTGGCCTCAACTGAAGATTTGTTGAGACGAAAGGAGAATTTCAAAGCCACATATTGCTCTCGCATGTTACCTCCATTGCAGCGGTAGGCGATACTGAACATTTCTGAACTTGCCTGGTTCTCACAGGCGGGGACCAGGAGTACTAACAATGAAATTAATACGGCGTGTTTGTTTCAGATTAAGCTAACAAAATTATGAAAGTAAAAAAAAATTATGATCATTCTTTATTGGACAGCCCTCGTATCTTTAACAGATGTTAAGCGCCATAGTAGTGTTTGTTTGCTGTTTCTTCGCGTGGGGAATTTTAGTCTTGACTCAAACAGGGTTGTTTGTGTCTGTGGAAAAAGAGAGGTAAAAGATGATCTATTTTATCATCTTTAATAGAACTTTCTGTGTCAATTACAACAACACATAATCTCTACTGTATTATAATAATTCGTGTAAAAGAGGTAAGGCTTCTTCTTGTTTCACGATCTCGCAAATGTGATACTAAAAGTCTTAAATTGAAGAAAAGATATGAATAAACAAAAGCTTTGAGTGCATTCATGATACGAATCTCGAAACACAATAAGCATATCGCAATTCAGTTTTTGTTAATCTATTTTGCATAAAAAGGAAAACATGCTTTTAAGTATTCTTTGTGTATGCCTTATGGCAATTCAACCTGAAAAATAGTAGATGTAACTGCGAATATTTCGGAAACTCTTAACACTAAAGATAATTTTATATTGCACAATTCATGCGTTCCTAAGATCTCTAATTTTTTTTCATATGATTAGGTTTGGGTCTCTCACGATTTTCAAGTTATACAAAATTTAATTGGAACGAATAATTACCAAGAATATTCAATATGTACACTTGACTCATCATGCGAAGGTTTTAAACATGCGGTATGTTAATAAAAATATTGAAATAGTTCTAATTGTATATTTACATGGCGCTGGTGTGGGTTTTCTCCGGGTGCTCCGGTTTCCCCCACCATCATTCCACGAATTTCTCCATCAATCATTCATCTCAGGCGTTGGGCTGACCCCTCAACCCTGATTTCATCTCAGGTCAGATGCTTCGGCTCCCTCGCTCAAAGATAACCCAAACGCCTCCTAACGTCAACATTGACGAGAAGGGGAGAAAAAATTGTATATTTAATATGTATATAGTTAATATAACTAATTTATAGAATACTATAGAAGCTTGTACGTTGCGTACTTCAAAGTTGCTGGAATAAATATGAAGTTTTGGTAGTCATTCCAATTTTCATTTTGAGTTACGCATGTGTGTCCTAAAATGTTTTTGAGACGTATTCGGGGACCCTAAAACGTATATTTCCGGTTCCGAAGTAAGCATTTATTGTGTGTGTGTGTGTGTGTGTGTGTGTGTGTGTGTGTGTGTGTGTGTGTGTGTGTGTGTGTGTTTGTGAGGCAGAGAGTAAAAAACACTTTTTTTTTTTTTTTTTTTTTTTTTTTTAAGTTTAAGCTCCGAAGCAAAAATTTTTAAGAAGATTCCTACACCCAAAACTTTGTACACAAACATCTTCGTTATTTCCTATTTTGTTGATAAGACTTCTGGCTGTTTTAATTAAACTATATATTATCTAATCTTTGCTTGACTATGTTTAGTCTCCATCTTCAATCTTTGCAAATAGCCTTTGAATTCCCCTTCATTTGGAATGGATTTTTATGTAAATGGTAGAAAATAATATGGTAAAAATATTATTTCAATGAGCTCTACAATTTTTGAACATGCAACTATATTGAATAGTTTTCGATTGTTTCGAATCAAAACATGTACTGTAAATGACAATTGTAGAACATGTAACCCTCGAAGGGTCCGCGGGGAGTCTTAGTTGAGCAAATATCCTTTCCACCTCTCGGCACCGTCAAACGCTAGGAGCCCACCTCGGTAGCGTGGTGGTAGCATGTCTGCCTCACGTTCAAGAGGTAACTCACCTGGATAAGGTTTTTTCGGGGTTTTCCCTTATCCTGAAAGACGAATGTCGGGTAACTCTAAGCTCTATGGACCCCGGGCGCATTTGAGCATCAGTTCACCCATTCCATTCATCGTCCGATATGACAACGTTGGAGGACGTAAATTAAAAAAAAAAAAAAAAAAAAACGCCACGAAATGTATATGCTTACTTGAAAGACGAGAAGGAATCGTAACGAAAAGAGAATAATGGAAAGGAAACCTTGGAGTTGGGATACCACCCAAGTATTCGCCTACCAACGCAGAAAACGTAAAAATCCCAAGTTTAGAATGATGGTCGACGCCCGTAACCTCCACTTTGCCGTCTTAGTCTGTGAATTAAAGGTTCTTAATCTGGTAGAGAAATGCTTAATTCCCATATATTAAATCTTATTTTTAGTGGTTAAATGGAACCGATAGCTCATTATTTTAACAATATACTTATTCAAAGATAGATTCAGACTGAAAAATTCAAAGCCATGCCGGGATTTAAACCAGGATCTTCCAGTCTCCGTACAGGAACTCTTATCCATTTAGCTACCATGGCCAACTTGTTCCCATGACATTAAATCTCCAACTGACTCGTGCTTTACTTTCACACTATACCTCTCCATACTTCGGCCTATACACGCCTAGTGTGAAAGAACAATTAATTTCCCATATATCTATGTTTAATTATTTGGTCTGGAAAGTTGTAAAAGCACAACAGCGTTTCTCAAATCCTGTGTAGTTTAATACCCAGATGTATTACAGGTGTTAAATTTGATAATTCAGTGAAAATAGTCTATCGGTACTACCGATTGTTTCAGAACATTATCAGAAATGTTCGTTTGTTTGTTTTCGGGGACTCTACGTGTATAAAGTAATGAATTTTGTAATGTATTCAGCAATTTAGGTGATAATCAAATTAATACCATTTTTTATAAAATAAAAAAGATTAGATCTGCGGTGTCTGTATTAATTATTGATCGAGATGTGGCACTCTGGCAGCGCTTGGTTAGTGTGGCTCCTCAAAGTTCGTATAGTGCTTTTTAGATTACCTCCATCACTTTGACCGAGCTGCATATTAATGAAACTAATTTATCCTCTGTAGGAAGTTGCCTTGATTACTGAACCCTGTTTTAATCTTGCATTTCTTTGGCACGTAGCTGAGGTTAAAAATAACGCCACCAATTTTTTCATAATTCTCTGCAAAAGCAGTATTGAACGCAGGCAATAAAAGTTGTAATGTCAGTACGAAACCATCTCCTGGTTCATACTATGCTATCTATATACTATGTAGATCACACCGAGAAGAAAAGAAAATTCTGTTGTGTATGACTTTCTCGACTTACTCGACTTACTCTTCCACAAGCTGTTGTTAAAAATGCTTATTTTTCTAGCTATCTCTTGTTAATATATGCAATTTAAAATTCACGTGTATAATTTCGTTTAACATTCAGTAGTTAAAGTGATAGCCAAATTTTTAATGAGCGTGTTGGTATGCGATGACTTAAAAATTCCATATTTTTTTGCATGCACGAGAAAGGCGTGGAAGGATTTCCCAAATGAGAATTTAAATCAATAACGAGGTATAATTAAGCTCAAAAAGTAATGCCAACAATAATCAATGAACGGATGAAGGAGAATTATGAGAGAATTGTGAAAATCTTGTTTTAAAAACCTAGATACATATCTGGTGATAGAAGGGGTTTGACTAAATAATAATAATAATAATAATAATAATAATAATAATAATAATAATAATAATAATAATAATAATAATAATAATAATAATAATAATAATAATAATAATAATAATAATAATAATAATAATAATGACAATAACAATTTATAAGAAATAAATTGTGTGCTTTCTAGTGGGATCTTGTCTGTCTCTTAAAGTTTACCAATTACATGAAAATGAGGATTTTCGAGGTTATTTTAAGCAAATTAAGATATACATTTCGTATATCATGAGGTACCTTACAGAACGGTAAGTTTATCTGAATTTATCATAGGCATTTTTGAGAAAATTAAGCCTTTTGAAAAACGAAAACGATTAAACGATATTTCGGGACATTCTTGAAACTCTTTCCACCTCTCCCTTGAAGATTTGAACTTTCTAGTGTTCGAGTAATGCTGTTCACGCACATTTTTGTAAAATAACTTTTTGTTATCAGGAGTTTGAACATCTGTATTCGCATATTTCCATATATCTTCATGTTTTATTATATCGTGAAATATTTGAGTGTAGTGCAATGCTTCCAGTGGATGGATTCTGTATCTCTCGTAACCACTTTTGGTGGTTATGCTTCCAGAGAGAAGATAAGTCTGTGTTTCTCCTTTCTGTTCATTTATCTTCATTTATGATTTAATATGTCGTGAAATACTTTGGTGTAGTGCAATGCTTCCAGAGAGAAGATAAGTCTGTGCTTCTCCTTTTTGTTCACTTATCTGCATTTATGATTTAATATGTCGTGAAATACTTTGGTGTAGTGCAATGCTTCCAGTGGATGGATTCTGCATCTCTCGTAACCACTTTTGGTGGTTATGCTTCCAGAGAGAAGATAAGTCTGTGCTTCTCCTTTTTGTTCATTTATCTTCATTTATGATTTAATATGTCGTGAAATACTTTGGTGTAGTGCAATTCTTCCAGTGGATGGATTCTGCATCTCTCGTAACCACTTTTGGTGGTTATGCTTCCAGAGAGAAGATAAGTCTGTGCTTCTCCTTTTTGTTCATTTATCTTCATTTATGATTTAATATGTCGTGAAATACTTTGGTGTAGTGCAATTCTTCCAGTGGATGGATTCTGCATCTCTCGTAACCACTTTTGGTGGTTATGCTTCCAGAGAGAAGATAAGTCTGTGCTTCTCCTTTTTGTTCATTTATCTTCATTTATGATTTAATATGTCGTGAAATACTTTGGTGTAGTGCAATGCTTCCAGTGGATGGATTCTGCATCTCTCGTAACCACTTTTGGTGGTTATGCTTCCAGAGAGAAGATATGTCTGTGCTTCTCCTTTCTGTTATTTCTCCTTTCTGTCCTTCACTGGTATCACTTCAAGTGGAAATGTGCTTTAAATCAACAGGTTATATATTCAAAATAACATTTGTATGATGTCAGCTATTTCCGAAATGATCATTTTGATTTTCCTGAATTTTCAATCACTTTTGTTCCTTCTAACGTTTGTCTCTGTTCGGCTGTTTTCTGCGATGTCACAGAAGACTAAAATGGGAAGATGATCCTTTTAACATATAAAGAAATGTGTAATGAAAATGTTTCTGCTAAGATTTAGCTTGGATAGAAAAAAGTTGTATGTGTTACACTCAATTGACTTTCTTACCCTTAGAAACTACACTTAAAACGCTTATTCCTCTATGAGAATGTAAATAAATAGAATCTTATATCTTAGTTAACCTGATTTTAAATGTAAATAGAACATAATTTTGTTTACAACTAGTATGAGAAAAGGCAAAAAAAGGCTTCTGCACCAACAGGAAAGTACAAAGAAAAGTGGCAGAAAATCTGCACTAGAGTTAATGAATGCCTTGCAAGGCTCCAGTGCATCCGAAATTGCATTTTCTTATGCTGACTTTCCACAAACAAATCTGAGCTACAGCTTGAGCCATAGTTATTTTACGGAGCACGGCAGCGTTGCCTGTCACATAGACGAAACCATCATCTGTTCTCTGCTTTGACTACCATGTCTATCATTCAGCTTTAACTTCTGGTCACGTCTCATCTTCTCAATTATTTGTTTTCATCGTCAGCCATATTTGCGTCAGTATATTGAAACGTGTGTTCAGGTCAGTCTTGGGATGAAATGTTTTACTTGGAGAAAAAAGTCCAAATATTCTGTGACTTAAAACAGAGTTCATCGAAACAAGAGATAATCGCTCAAAGTCAGTCAAATAGCTAATCATGGTCTAAGTTGATACATTTTTTGGGCAATTGTACAATTTATTTTATGGCAAATACCCAGCTAAAAACTGCATACGCGCTCTTTGTACAATAAAAATAAAATTGTTGATGTTAATATTTATCATGCGAAAGCTGTACAGAGATCACAATTCTGTGTATTTTAATACAAATATTTGACATTGTTAATCCAACAATGGTCATTTCGTTTTTATGAATGTAGCTGAGTTATATAATTAAAACTGTAGCTACACGTGAAGAGAATGCCCAAATGCCGAGGGAGAAATGAGGACTGTCACCTGTGTAACGACGTCACTACGCTTTGTGTTTAGGGAAACTTCGTGCTACCCCTGAACAGGCAGAAGGTATCGATTGCTGTATTGTGGGTGATATCTTGGGAACTTAGAGACCCTTCCAGTACCATCTGCTCTTATACAGAGCGCTCCAACTCGTATAATCGATACGGGAGCAGTTCTGTATAGCGCCAAATACGTTCAGCACTGTAGAAACACACCAATAGGATTTAGCCTCCTGCCATCATGTAGGTTACATGCACAAGTTACTAATGTTAAATAAAAAAAAAAAAAAATAGAGAAAGAACGGGACATATTTAGAGGATACACGGCCTAGCACATTCATACCTTAGGAAATAAAATATCGATCAGGAGGCATTCCACAAATCAAATGTTTGAGGAGAACAAAATCGGATTTGCTGAAGTTGCATCGGTGGAATTCACAATTTTTTAAATGTTTTTTGGCATACACTTTAAAGTCTTAATATCGGCCATTTCAAACCACTATGCAGCAGTTCAATTGTCCCAATCAATTTACTTAAGACGTAGTGTGAAAACCAAGTTATATTTCTATATATTCAATATAAATGTTTCACTGCAAATTGGTGTTTTGGTCCAGAAGGCCCCAAAGGAACAATTTTAGAGATAAGCCACCTCCGAAGATTAAGCATCTGTTGAGACCACTGGACTTCCAAGTTCCGGGAGTGTACCGCATTCCCTGTGAATGTGGGACACCGTATATAGGACAAACCGGAAGGACCATCGCTACTAGAATAATCGAACATGAACGGAGCATTGGTTTAATGAAACCTGAGAAGTCTGGGCTGGCAGAGCATTGTTTTGATAACGACCATAGAGCCAATTTTCGGAAGACGACTATCTTGGCAAAATGCAACAGTTACTGGGAGTGGAGAATTAAGGAGGCTTTGGCGATTTCCTCTGAAAGGAGCACGCTTAATCGTGATGCTGGATTTCAGTTCAGCTCCTCTTGGAAACAGGCCTTAAAATGTAAATCCGTCGAATTAAGAAGCAAAGATCAATACAGCTTGATAATCAAGTTAAGTAGTTACGTTTCTTTGACACAATTTTCTATTCTCACGCCATCTCCTGACCTGGCATTTAATTTACTGAAAATAGTCTTTTGTTCAGTAATACGAATGTTGATAGTGTTTTGTCTTTATAGTTGGTTGATATCCAGTATTTCATTGTGATTTTAACATTTTATAAATATCCTGATGTTGGGAGAGATGTACACTCCCGAAACCTTGATATCTAATCATCTTTTCACCTGGGTGGCTGTCCGAGAAGAAAGTGAGTGAACTTTAGAGATGTGTGTGTGGGGGGGGGGGAGAAAGAGAGAAGGCATAAAGCTCAAAAACGAAAAGTTCGAAATGAAATGTGCAGTGTTTAACGCCTGCTTTTACTACATACGGCACCGCAGGTGGTGACAATGGTGATACATGAGATGAAGATGAAAAACCGGTGGAATGAGATGGCAGGGGAAACCGGAGATCCCGAAGAAAAGCGGCCTCGGCGCCGTGTTGTCCACCACACATCTCACTTTGCTGTCACCTGCGATTGAACTTGGTGAGTCGAACGTTTAATAACTCAGCCACGGCGCGGCCGCGAAAAGTTGGACAAATACCAAACTTGATATTCTCTATTGAACTTACGTAAGGAAGCGACGAAGGGTTTTAAGAAAATATCCCCCACTGATGCAGACGAACGCTTCCTCAAAATACTGCTTTAGTCAGGACGTCTCGAATCATGCATTTCCTGAACAATTTATGCTTGATTTCTTTTTTATAGAATACACCACATTTTAAATAAAATTTTACAGCAGAGAAAGTAAACATTGATGTGGATTTATTACAATTATTACATATTTTTCACTTAGTTATTTACCATAACTCAAGTTCATACACTTTAAGAATTCAATAACGTGTGTACAAAATGAATTCTCTCAAGTATGCTAATTAAAATTAGTCGTTTTATGACCGTTTTGAGGTTCATAATTAACTTTTTTAAGGGGGGGTCTATCGTTCGATGCCAGTATTTCACATTCACAATCAAATGAAGAGTTGCGCGTTCTAATTGTTTATATTCTGTATTTATGATGAAAATTGTGGATTTCAGTGTTTCACAGTTTTCGCTAACGCAATAACGCAACCAGAGCTGCGGGTTTGCCTTTATGAATGCGTGCGCCAGTGACCACACCTTTATTAAAGGAGCTTTGAGATACCTTCGGGATAAAATTTCAAATTAGCGGATGTGTGCCGCAGATGAACGGAAGTGATCCATTCATTTGCAGAAGCAGGATACAGAGAATGGTGTCGAAGTACGTAGGATAAAACCTTGGCTGCTTTAACTAGGTTAAACGTGTTCCCATCTGCTGAGACAAAACACAGCTGGCTGCCGATCCCAAACCACCTTGACTGAAGCAGGTTCTGTGACAACTTCCATGGGTAATCTACCGGTTGATGTATAATTACGTCTCACAACAGTCGTAGAAATGCTGCGCCCAGCGCTATTCAGCTATCATCACCAGCTTCATCTAATTGTGCTTGAGGCATTATCCTCATAATTTGTGGGTTGGCTTTTATTCCTGTTGGGTTGCTTTTAACGGTCTAGGACTATCAATGTCATGCCGTTTAAAGAACTGAATGAATGAATTCGACATCAAGAGTCCATTACCCTTGTTTCCAAGAACGGGCAGCATAAGCATAATCGTACTCCTCGGTTAGTAGTTGAATCTACATAAATTGCTGTAATGAAACTAAATGAGTTGACACAAAAAACACATTAGGGCACTAACCATCAGCCAGGTTTCATCAATTGAATCTAATGACTGCCATGCTTACCAAACTATAATAACATTAACATTTTCAGTAAATAGGGGAAAATAATTAACCAATTTATTCCAAATGTTATACTGGACTTTTCACAGCCAAATTTTTGCTTTAAAAGCTTTCGCCCTCTTTCCCCTCTTCTAGATTAATGGTAGCTTTTAATCTGAAACAGGATTAAAAATGTACCAATAGTTGCTTAATGGGGTGTGAATTGTAAAGCAATGCAAATTTTTGATGATGTAGTATATCGCAAATTTCAAGATATTTATTTACCTTAATAAAAGTTAAGGACATGATGACTTCCCTTGCTCTGTCGGGCAGTACAATATAACGCAATAAAGACTTGGGAAGATTTCTCGCCTGTAGCGGATCAGATGCGTTAGAGCATTCAGCGTTGCCATCTCGTCATCCCCCACTCTTTTATATTTCCCTCTTTCTCGCACACTTTCGAGACTGTATATTCCAAAGTTTTATAATAATGCAGTTGTTCAAATCTCAATAATTGCAACATGGATATTCGTATATTAATCAAATGGTTTAAATATATAGTTTAAAATTAATTAAAGTTTATGAATTATTTTTCTAATCCAACGAAAATACCAGCGGTGCATCCGTATAGCTGTGAATGTTACGTTAAGAGATAATTCGTCATTGTCATTGTCTTCATCGTCTGAGTACTGCAAATTTATGGCGATAGGTTCCAAAATCTCACTAGTGCTGTGTCTTTCAAAAAGTCGTCTTCTTGTAGTCTATCTGATGTCTCACTCAGTTTTCCCAGTCTTGTGTTCCTTGTCAATTTCTTCGTGAATAAGTCGTTCATCATTCAGTTTAAAAATACGAGGTACGTGCAGAAAGTAAGTTCTGTTTGGTAATGCAATTAAATTGGGAGCAGATACCTACAGAAAAATTATTTATTGCACAAAATTCTACAATCTTAAACTACTTTTCCACATAACTGCCGAAATTTTGCAGGCATTTTTGTCATAGCGAAGCACAAGTTTTTGTATACCTTCTTCATAGAAGTTTGCCGCCTGTGTCTTCAACCATTTGGAAACATTTTCTTTCAGCTCTTCGTCATTGTTGAAGTGTTGGCCGCCAAGAAAAGATTTGAATTGCAAAAACATGAAAGTCGCTAGGAGTGATGTCAGGGCTGTACGGGGTATGGTCAAACACGTCCCAGCCAAATCCCTGTAGGATGTTTTTCGTCGCATTTGCAGTGTGTGGTCGTGCGTTGTCGTGAAGAAAAACAACACCTTTTGGTATAGCAAATTTGCCGATATATTTCAATTGATTTCACTTTCCTTGCATTCAGAAAACGAATCATGGATCTTATTTCACAAGCGGCGGGATTTTCAATCAACACCGACATTGTAAACAAGCACAACAAAGCGTACTTAGCTGACAGCGATCTCACAATGGTGCACGTTTCTTCTCCTTGATACAGAGCGTCTACCGCTCATGTGCGGAACTGTGATCGCAGCGCTGTAGCGGAGATAAATTGAAACAGGATTTACTTTCTGGTCGCCGCTTGTATTATTTCTGTTTGTAACATAATTTGAGCCCACATTAATTTTTCTGGCAGTAGTAGGTAAGGCGGGAGGGGATCGTGTCTCATTGATTCAGCTGATACACTTTTTCATGGAAGTGTAACTGAACTCTCTGCTCTAGAGTAAATAGAGATTACAAACCGTTCATAAACGAAGATATAATGTGACCAGACACGTTCTGGCAGACCAGCAGGAAGTGTATTGTTTCCTCTAAACGAATTTAACAAACTCCTTGGCTTATTCAAAGTATTTCTTTTATCACGTCATGCCAAATGTTTACGTTTCAGTTCTGAGTAATTTTAGATGTACATACATGCCAACCAGTAATGATATTCATTACAGAGCTTAGGTCGTAATGCATTGTTATAATATAATAGTACTTTATTTTTTCATTTGTATTAGGAAATCTGAGCTAAAAATATGGAGTTTTTACGGTTATGTTAAATACATTACTGTCTCCATCCTCATGGGTCAGTTTTTGCAAAATCTGAATTTTTGGCTTGGCGCGAATAATATTTATTACAAATTGATTAGTTTGGCGCTCGTCACAACACATAGGGCGAATGCAGTAGGACAACACCGCAGGACTCCAATTGGTTGTTCACCTAATGACGCTTAAGGGCAAACATCATCCCAATTGAAACACATAATAGGGAACAAAACTCCAGCAAAGATATTTAAATGAAGAAACTGTAAAAGCGTAACCAAAATGACTTCAAGCGGAATATGCATATAGGTAAAATAATTGTTCTAACTTGTTTAATTTTTAAATTTGCAACATTCTGGATTTCTGTTATTTACCACGCACATGATTCTTAAGCAGCTGGCTTCAAGTTATTACATTATCACAACAAAGGGTGAAAAACAACAGAGGCTAAGGGTCACTGACAGGCTACTGACAGGTGAAAACCTGTCCGAGTGCTGTGCGCAAAAATCAAAGATTGTTTGAGGCCTGGGGGTGGTTTGTTATTAGCTGGCGTCCTTACCTGCAGTCGAGTAATAGTCTTATTTCCTTTCATCCTGACTTTAATCCGTAAACATTCTATGACTGGTTATACACATTAGAAAACATTAAGCGTTCTAATGTTTGGCTTGAAGCCGCTGTGAAAGGATAAAAATCCTTCCATATCCGCATGACTAATGCCGATAATTGGCGCCTAATGTGTAAGCAGAAGTAGACCGTAACGCTACATGCATTCACTTAATTTATTACTACATTCTTACCGTTAATGTTTGTGTTCTTTCCTATGAACAATCTAACATAAGGCATTTGACTTGTGCTAGGCGTGTTACAGAAATCAAGATAATTCGACTCGCAATTCATACAGACAAATCAGAAAAAGCTTTAGCGTGGCCTGGAGTTACTGAGATACCGTCATGTCGCAGAAAGCCTCGCCTTCTCTGAGTTATAAATGCAGTAATTTCGTATACGTCGCTGCGGAATAGATTTATGTGAATAAGATATCTTAGAATAACACAACTCCGTATACCCACTTAAATTTACTATCAGAACTATTCTGAAAATTATTCGTGTTTTTGCACTAAATTTTGTATTTATACAATACTTTCAACAACTTACTGTAAATATCAACAGCTTCCTTTTCCGTTACAAATGCTTTATTTAGTATTATCAAACACATGAAATAAAACGCTCGTCTTATTCCATAAGCCATTTAGTTTTGGCTAATTTATCTACAGTTCTTTGTTTTCTGTTCTGTTTATCATTTAATGCTTCCATCCTCAACCTCACTAACATTAACTTCCCTCTAAAGGGTATAAGTTGCATATGTCCACCAGTTTATATAACGGAATTTTGGAACACGTTAAACACTCATAAGCAATAATTAAGTAATAACTTCTTTATTGCGGTTCCATAAGCCAAAGACATTCTTAATAGTAGTAAGCTACTGCGGAGTATGTCCGTATGTTTACAAACAGCTACAGCACGCGGTACGACGTGTGACCTATACCTACGAACTCTGACAGCGTGAGTCACGCGTCGTTGTACCTGTCACTGCCTAATCCACACTCATTCTGTATCATTTTTATGTGACTATTGGCGGTAAAGGCTATCTGTATATGTCACGTAGAAGCTGAGCAACTACTTCTATATGTTCGTTCGATGTCGTTTTGAAACACCTTGTACAAATCGAGAATCATTTGTGTAAAACGATTCGATATTTTGAATATTCCTTGCATGACCTAATGAGTGGCAGAACAATGTACGTATGTACTATTTCAGAAGTAAGTAGCCTGAAATACTGAAGCAGAATCTTAAATCTTGAATCTTATCATGTAACTTCCTTTGTGAAATGTTGTTAATCTTGAAGTTTTAAAGTAGAGTTTTATTTATTTATTTATTTATTTATTTATTTATTTATTTATTTATTTATTTATTTATTTATTTATTTATTTATTTATTTATTTTGTGCAATTTACGCCCTCCAACGTTGTCATATCAGACGATGAATGAAAGTGGTGAAACGATACTCAATTAGTCCGCGGTCCATGGGGCTTAGAGTTACCTGACATTCGTCTATCAGGATAAGGGAAAACTCCGGAAAAAACCTTATCCAGGTAACTCACCCTGACCAAGATTCGAACTCGGGACCTCTTGAACGTGAGGCAGACATGCTACCATCTACGCTACCGAGGCGGACAATGAGTTTTAAAATATCTTATCACATGTTCTACTATAAATATAAACCCATTTTAAATATTACGCATATATCTCTAATGTTTTTGAGCAAATGTATTTTAATTAGTTAATTTTATTGACAGTAAAAGCTTTCGCTGGAGAAAAAAAAATACAAATAGGAAAACTTTGCCGCATTACGTACGTATATAAACAGAACTGCCGTACATACCTTTAAGCAATTTAGGATTTCCTCGTAGTTTTTATGATGTGAAATAACCTGAACAGTTTAAAGGCAATGCGACTAATTTTTATTCTGAATATTATTAGGGGTTCATCTGAAAATTTAAACAGCTTAGACTAATTAATTCATTGTATGCAACATTTTATTATACAAGAATGTAAAAAGAAATGTTTTAAAGAATTAACAGGGATTATCTTTTGCGGACAGGGACATTTAAATGCTCATGTAAGGACTGCTAAAATAGATTCGCGGGCAGAAGTTCCTAACACTGTATTCGAAACAAATATCCAAAAGATTGTTTAACAGAAATAGGTATGTAGTTTTTAAAAATGTTCAGCAAATTTTACTTGTAATCTTAAATGGCGATAATTATGCATTAAAGAAGCAGTTATCTTTAAGTTGCAAATTTTGTCAAATTTACAGATACTCTGTGACTTTTAGGGTAACGTTGCAGCAGATGTCAAATATATTCTGGTAACAGTTGTGGCTTCCAGTTTTCAGATAAAAGTCGTATTCAGTAAAATAATAACCACAGTAAATAGCAATACAATGGAAATGCGTGAAAACCGAACCTCATTGTTTGCCCAGCTCAGTTTGGTTTTTTATTATTTTTTCTTAACTTAAATATAACAATTACAGTGTTTTAATGCTTAAACTGCCATAAATATACTGTATAGCTATAATATATTATTTTCTGTAGACAAATAACGAACTATTAATTTAAGTTCTACTTTTCCCATTTCGATAATCTCTTCTAATAGGATTTTCAAGCTGGAAAGATACTCTTAGTTAGTGTATGTCCTTTATGGTCCCTAATGCTGTGTACAAATACACAAGTTTAAAAACGCGTTGTCATACAGCTCATTACCAGCAACTATTTCAAAATCAAGTTGAGCCAAAGAATAGAGGAGAGGGAAGGACAATTTGTTAAGTTACACGCTTGTGGAATAGGACACCGGTGTGATAAATAAGTTAGCTGTGCCCATGGCATTATTAGGCCTAGGTCGAACACTCCCGTTAAATGAGGAATGTTACTTGTGCAGGCACAGGAAGCAAGGTCGCCAGCAACTTGACAGCAAAATGCTGTTCCCTATATGGACAAAACATTAGCTACCACTCTTTCAACTCGGAAGTACTGGGAACCTTCCTGCTGTCCTTGGAATGGGCTTGTTTTTATTCGTTTGTCTCGTAGACTGCTTACTGTTCATTGATACCCTTCGAACACTAACAGATAACGCAGTACGATTGGTAGTTTGCTTCTCTTGCCTTGCAGAGTTTTACAAATGTGCGAGGCCCGCTTTTGAGGTCCTAGGTTGATTCCATTCTATTTTTTCGCGGTGTTCCCATGTCGGTACGGCAATCCTAACCATTATGTCACGAATTTCCTATCTTTTCCGGTCTCCAAAAATTTCCTTCCAGTGTCAAGATTAGTGATAACAGAAACGTTAGGGACCCCTGTCCTTGGAAGAGTACTGGCCTACTAGAACCTCAAACCCTGTTTCTATATCTAAGTAGGTGTATGCACCTACACCAAGACCCAAAATAGTCCTCAAACCGTAGCAGTTAAATTAGTGGTTTACGTAATTTTTAAAAAAGTTCTTTCTTCTCTCATTTTAAAGGCAAGGTATTCTTTTCTACAAGATGCTGGAAATGTCTCTCATTCCACTGGTGCTAGTGAGAACGAATACAGCACTTCGAGAATATAACCAGAAATGATGAATTAATTTTTGTACTGTTGTTTACCCATGATAGTGTTTCAACTATACAATGTGCTTACACAGGCAATATAGCTCTGAGTATGACTGCACTTGGGGTTTGAAGCTAACCTTAAAATTTAGGGGACTCGGGTTTGATTCTAGCCCGGAGGACGGGAAGTTTTCTTTAGCTAAGATTATTGCCAATTCTAAGTATGCATGTGTGTGACACAGGGAGGGAGGAAGAGAAATGGGGGATCTCTTGTTTAACCCAGCCTAACAACCTTATATAAAAACACAGTTTAAGGTCTTGGTATGCTAGCAACTTCACTACTTTAGCTGTTTGGCGGGACAACCAACTCCACAGGTGAAAACTTACAACACAGTAACTCAAGAAGGGATGGACTGTTGGAAAGCAGTAGCCCTGCTGGGGAACAGACAACCAAGCACTGAAACTGACATGCAGGATTAAAAATACTGTGTTTTTATATCAGAATATTAAAAATAATGCTGGGTTTTACCATAAGTAACATGTAAAGTACGAGGGCTGTTCAATAAAGAATGATCATAATTTTTTACGGTCATAATTTTTCGCACTAAAATTCAATCTTATTATATTCTGTTAGTTAATGTGAAATAAATACGCCATAGTAGTTTCCTTGTTGGTACTCCCAGTTCCCACCTGTGAGAACCTGGAAAGTTCAGACATGTTTAATATCGCCTACCGCTGCAATGGAGGTAATATGCGAGGAACTGTATGCGGCTTTGAAATTCTGTTTTCGTCTCAACAAATATTCAGTTGGATGTTACAAGAGGCCTATGGAGAGTCTGTTCTTCCCTACAGCACAGCTCTAAGTTGGTTTAAGTTGTTTAAAAAGGGGAGACAATTACAAAGGAAGGTGGACCCGGTGCTCCAGTTACTGCTATTACGAAAAAAAAAAAAAAAAAAAACCATCAACACTGCTGCTGCGATTGTGAGAAGATCGACGAATTACTTTAAGATCACTTTCTGAAGTACTGAACAGTTCATTGGGTGCCACCCACACGTTGGTGACAGAAACATTACACAAGAGACCTGTTTGTGCGCGATGGGTTCCAAGAATGTTGATTCCCGAACAAAAGGACATTCGCATGCTGGTCTGCATGCAGTTAAAGTTGATCTTAGAGGAAGATTCGGAGCTTCTTTCAAACATAATCACTGCTGATGAAACTTGGCTACATTATTTTGATCCTGAGAGCAAACAGCAAAGCTCAGTGTGGAAATCTCCTTCATCACCAACCCCCCAAAAAGCAAAAGTGGTTGCTTCTGCAGCGAAAGTTACGATTATCCCATTCTTTGATATTCATGGAATGGTTTATCAGCATGTTGTACCTGCACACACATCAGTAACTGGGCAATACTACAGGGATCTCCTGAAAACATTGCAAGTCCGTATCAGCCGTGAAGCAGGCTGGATGCTGCACCATGATAATGCGCGGCCGCATATTGCCAATGTTGTTGCTGAATATCTTGCAAAAATCAACGTGAAGTGCATTCCTCACCCTCCCTATAGTCCGAGTTTAGCTCCATGTGACTTTTTCTATTCCCTAAGTTTAAAAAACGCCTTGCTGGGAGGCATTATCCATCATCAGAAGCAGTGGTGAAGGTTGCGGAGGCGATTTTGAAGGATCTCTCAAGAAACGGTTTCCACCATGTCTTTGAAGACTGGCAGAAACGTTGGGACAAGTGCATCGCATTCAGGGCAGACTATTTTGAGAAGGACCATCAAAATTATGAGGATGAGTAAAGGTACATGTCAAAGAAAAATTGTGATCATTCTTTATTGAACAGCACTCGTAGGTTAGATTACAAACTAGGTATACATATTATCCTATAGTTCTTGGAGGAATCGCTATACCCACCGCTCAGTCAGTCAGTTACCTTGGCCTCATACTGGACAGTAAACTAACCTGGAATCCTTACACCACATATCTTCTGTCTAGACCAGACACCGAATCCAACAAATGAAATACGTAATACAGTCAAAATCGACTCTTGCAGTTCCATATAAACGCATTCTGTACAACTCACTTATCAAACCATATTTGGCAATATGGTTGCTCCATATGGGGCTCTGCTGCAGTGTCACAAGTAAAAAGAATCCAAGTAATCCAAAATAGATGCATAAGATTGATCACAGGTGCTCCAGGATAGGTTAGCGACACTGCACTTCACAGGAACCTGAATATACCAGAAGTGACGGATGTCCTCAGGACAAGCTACATCGGACTACACCTAAATTTTGCCAATCATTCAAATCCACTGCTACATTTTCCTACACCCTCTTCCACAACCGCAAAATAGAAGACTAAAAAGAAAACGACACAACGACCTGATCATTTAATATTATGTGTTTTGTATATATGATAAAGTGGTTTTTGCTTTGTGATTATAATACAGTATGTTTGTTAATGTTTAAATGTAACTGATGCATGACTGTTGTTGAACAGCATCCTAATACACGCTTCAAGTGATGTAACATTACTCTTTCTCACAACTATAAGTACCATAATTCATTTGGATACAATAAAGTTTATCGACATGATAAGAAAAACTAGGTAGTACAACATCTTCCATGTAAAGGATAGTTCGGGGTGGAAGGAGTTTCTTTAAACTCTTCGTGTGACATCCTTTGATAATGCTGAAATGTGTGTTATCCGGTGAAATGATTTTGTTCCGGTATCTGTCATAGCATTGTGTATCTGGCTTACCCTTTACAGACTTTTTTTTTTTTTTTGCTTGAACTAAGATGTAATTCTCGCTTGATGTGGTAGTGTGGTCGCTGCAGTAGTCTCATCAAGCATGTTAATGAACGAGTTAGCGAATACGTTTCTGCTGCGACGACGCGAGTTGACTGCGGTGACTTCAGTGTGTGCCGTCACTGCAAGTGTCTTACAGCTAGTGAACCGTTGGGAAGAACAGGCTAACTCGTCACACCGCTAAGCCAAAGACAATGAAGCGAGAGTGAAAACAAAGCATTGCTGGCAGTGAACAGTTGAAATAGTTCGTTTATGAAGCGACAGTGTGAGCTAAGCGATTTGATTGGACTGTTCGAAGGGAATTCTGCACCTCGACCATACTGGTCTTCTGTGCCTATGCCCCAATTGGGGCACCCCCGGGAGGGAGAATGAAGTAGAGGAGACAGGGCGGCCGACCCAAGAAGTCATTACAGTTCATAGGGCGGGGTCCCTACACTATACTAGATAGAAACTGCTCGGCCGTCCAGGACAATGGTCATCCCACCTACCGTGGCCCCGAAATAGTCATGCGGCCGTTTCGGAGACAGGAGGCTGCACCCCTCAGAACTAGAAAGACTCTAGTCAGGCTTGCAAAATCGGCATCCCGCCAGCCGCGTCCCTGAATCGGCCTACTAGGCCGTCTTGGGACCGGAGTTCGTTCTGCTGGAGGAGAAAGTGTTCATATAGAGTGTATCATCCCGCCATGCAGCGCCAAGACTCCCGCCGACATTTCTACCCTAAAAAAATCCACCAGATGAGAGAGAGATGGAAGTGAAATGGAGGCACAGGAAATTCAGGGAATGTATTACTCGACAGAGCGTTGCGGCGTATTGACCTTCAGGTGACCAGTGCTGTATTCGTCTCTTGTCGGGTCGTATCTGGTCGATTAGAAGAGTGAAATATTAATTAGTTGATGTACAAATTACGAAAGAAATAGAGCGATTGGTAGCTGCGTGTGTCTATATGTGTTTTCTCGCACCTGCCGATGTATGATACATTGTTGTCTAGAAGACATGATTACAGACTGTACATACACTACACTCGCTGTGTATGTGCGATAAGCTGATGTAAACATCGCGAATTTTTTCCGATACGTCTTCTTGCTTTGCCATGCAGTAATTAACCTACCCACCATTCGCCCGCTGACCCGGGAAAACCCCCCAAAAACCCATGGGTCAGGTAGGTCGGCCACGGGAATCGAACCCAGGCCTTCTCAAATGCGGGTGACAGAAATCGCGTGAGCCATCCCGCTCGGTGTGTGCTAAGCGGAGTGTCACCGAAGTTGAAGTAGATCATTAAGCGAATTGAAAACTGTGAAAACAGTTGAAAATTAGTCACATTCCTTTGTTTATAGCGAAATATGTGCTCTCTACAACTGCTTTCAGTATATTTACCAGCCTAAACAATACTTAAATATTAGACTTAAGTTTTGAAGATCAGCAAGCCTTCCAGCCTAGTCCTTCTTTGTGCTTGTCTACCTACAATAGTCACTGCTTGTTAAAACCTATAACCAGGCGCTACATGCTATTTAGTATTCTACGACATCGTAACAAAAGAAGAATAAAATTGTGGCAGCGGTGCTACTGCCTAAATGTGGTTGCGTTTCCAGTGCTTCTCGATCATTCAAGTAACTTAACAATAACCAGAAAGTTAAAGAATAGTCCTGAATGCATTGACATTATTTATCACAATTTACAAGAGCTGTAGGGAAAAACAAGTGTTTGTGTGAATGATTTACGAAATGTCTAGAAACAAAATGACAGTCGGTAGTTCTGTGTTCAGAATTTTCGGATGCATTGCACTTTTTTGATGAGGAGAGGCCTTATACAAGAAGTTGTCAGCGTCTATCCTAGACTTTTAATTGAAAATGTATGATGAAATTTGAAGGGCAGGACTATCTTCATAATATCACGAATGCGGATCTTCTTGAATAGTTTAATAAGGTTAATGAATTTCGATCTGAGATAATTATGACAACAAACATTAGTTTGACAGCTCAATTG
This sequence comes from Mantis religiosa, assembly GCA_030765055.1. Classification (NCBI taxonomy): domain Eukaryota; kingdom Metazoa; phylum Arthropoda; class Insecta; order Mantodea; family Mantidae; genus Mantis; species Mantis religiosa. Next base: position 32,143 of record JAUKNK010000736.1, read on the forward strand.
AATTAGGAAAAATTATAAGCACGAATGGGGATTATACTGGATAATTACAATGTAATACTGGTGCTTTTTTTTTTTTTTTTTTTTTTTTTTTTTTTTTTTTTTTATAAACTTTGACTATTTGACAAGTATGGAGGGAAGACTTGGATGCCCCGTATAAGATTGAAACTCCGATAGTGGTTCGTGCAAGCGGCTCTATTCCTATACCCTGGGTGTCTCTGTAACCCAATCCCTTGGTCTATGAAATGGCAAATGAATGGCTTCATATTTCTCAGTATTCACATACGACTTGAGGAAACTCCGCAAAAAAATACTTTCAGAAAGCTCACTCCCAGGAAAGAAACCACAACCTCGGGAGTGTTGGTCACAGGCCCTATCACCTGACCATTCAGGCCTGACCCATTCCGCTCGGTTTTAACTCTCTTAGTGTAATCACTGAAGTGGCTGATTGATTTCGAATTATGAGAGTTTGGATCTTATAAACGGACTCTTTTATTTTATTCTTTGATTTCAGCAAATCTCGACCTTTTTACAGTTTGTAGCAGATTGGAATAATGAGCAGAAAAATGTTTGGTAGCTCCTAGATTCTAGTCATATCAAAACAAAAATTATAACAATAAAATAAAAGGGGATTTTAGGTTAAAAATTTATCAGTTGTTAGCTAGTACTTCAGTGACTAATAAACCCTAGTGGGTTCAGTTAGAAGCGGGATTTTTGATGCATGAGAACCTCGGCGTTGTCATTTGTTTATCTCGCTTGGTTGTCTCACGTACCTTGTTCTGAAAGGAACAGCATAGGACCGCCGTTCCTTGTCTGACTTTGCGATAACCGTAAATGTTAATGTATGACTGCCGTGAATACATCCTTGTCGTTTCCAGCTGGCTAACTTGCTGGTTTGTTAATCAGTTTCATCAAGGCGTCTTTGGCAAAGCCCATGGAGGTTAGGATGTCATGGCTTCTTGAGGATAATAAATGCAAGTTCAAACTCTGTGTCAAGTCCAACAGCACCAGTGTTTGACGTATGTTTGACAGTAGTAATATGTGCTAACTTCCAGACTTAAGGTAGACTCGCTGACTAAAGAATCAGCATGGTCTACGAGCCCAAAATATGCGTTCCATTCATCCACTCCATTTCTACCCAATCTTTTACTTACTCTCCAAGTTACCCTAATGTTAGCTTCCTGTCAAACGAATAAATTTCATTAAACATTTTGTATGTTCATCCTTATTCTTCTGGGCGGATATAAACTGTATAATTTTCTATATTTGTATTGAAATTCAATAAAGGTGGTAAGCTAATTCATGTCGATCAATTTCATTACCAGTTCTTTACATAAGAATATATGTATTTTGATTAATTTATGTTTGATTTTAATTTCTTTGGAGGAAGCAGGCCCACATTGCGAACAGGCATCTTTTTCTCTGCTACTTATTATCATTTTTTATGTTTTGCTAATTAGGTTTCGTCCTGCTTTATCGTGGCTCCACTTATTTGCTGATACTCCCGTCGCTTTTGTTTTTCGGAGCTGAGTATGCGGTTGGTTCTCGAGCCATTCCTTTCTTGAGAGTTTATTTTCCGACGGGGCCGTAGTGGTTGTCAGATAAGCTGCTCCTCTGCGTGCAAGCTCTGTAATTGGATTTTTCAACCTCTGCTCTTGTCTGATTGCTTTTAACTGGTTTAGTTTTTGATAATTCGATTTTGTGCTTTGTTCACATACTGGAGGAATTCAAATTGTTTTACCTCTTATTCAGAAAGGGTCAACCTTTTAAATTTAAATTTTATTGTTAACTAAAGTATTAAATTTTATGACTTGTTAAAACGATTTTTACTATAATTCCCTAATTTCTCAGGAATATAGTGCGGTGGATTGGTTGCCAGATGCTGCCAGTTGTAATATTTAAAGTTTTCAACTAGCTGTTGGTGCAATAAACCGTTAATTTGGGACCTGAAACCGGCTAACTTACCATGTCGTTTCAGCCCTTAGGATTCTCGTTACCTATCAGTGTGTGTCGTCGGGCGCTTCTCGAGGGATGTTTACCAGAATATTGCCATCTTTGAAACCCCTAACATTTGTTTAAGGATACCTATGTTTTCCTAAGTTGGCCTTCTCAAGTGACACGTTTATGACTTACAGTCCAAACTTTCTTCCCACAACATTTTTTAGGATTAGCAGGAATACCACGACGATATTCTGATTATCCTGATGCATATACTTCATGAAATATTGGGTCAAAGGAAGGCGTAAAATATTTTAAAATAGAATTTTGTTGGGGTAGGTTGTTAGTATCACCAAACTTACAACTAATTTCGCTGAACTTTGCTGTCAAAGTATTTTAGGTATGATTTGGACATCGTTTGATACACTTGGTAAAACCTGGCAAAAGGGGGGGGGGGCACTCCAACCTATAAAACCTTTGCAAGCTTAATTTTCAACACATACAAATCGATTATGTTTGTCACATCTAGAGAAAAGCTTTACACTAGCCTTAGGCTTAAGACAGGGGTGCAAATTGAGTCATGTACTATTGAATTTATTTATAGATGACATAATAGAGAGGGTTAAGGAAAGCAATGTCAATTGCCCAATAACAATGAACAAAGATATCCCTGGTTTATTGTACACTGATGATTTAACGGTAGGAGCAATTTCTGTAATAGGTCTACGAAAATCAATTGGAGGCAATTCATAGGTTTTGCGCTTACTGGGAACTGAGAATAAACAGCAAAAAATGAAAGATAATGACATTTAAAAGAGGATCGATACTTAGGAAAGGAGAGGAATGGTTGATAGGAGATCAAAAGGTAGAATAATAAACGAGTATGACTATTTAGGTGTAAGGATGTGTAGCAGTGGAGGATGGGCTGCACAAGTCAGAAAAGTGGTAGCTAATGGCTGGGTGGCAATGTTAGGGGTAAGAATATATAAACATAAACTGGAGATGTCAGATGGTTAGAAAGAATGTAAGAAGTGGTCGTTGAAGTCAGAACAATGTATGGGGCATATCAGAGATAGGAACACAATTAGACCAGATGTTTTGCAAAGAACAACTAGGGCTGCCAAAATCGGCACCAAGAGATGTGGCATTACTAGAGCTAGGTAATACAAAAAGGAGAGGAATAATAATAGAGAAAATATTGAAATTCTGGTATAAGTGTATTAAAGGGCAATTATTGAATCTGTGCATGAAGCGACAAAAACGCATTAAAATACTAATAGTTGGTCGGAATTGGAAATAATGGTATTGAAGATAGGCATGGGAGATCTATGAAGGGCAGAGGAGACAAATCATAGCGGTTTTTGGAAGGAAGTGAGAACTAGAGTACAAAACATAGACAGGCAAGAGATATGGGAAGGTATAGAAGAAAATAAATCTGAAATTTTATAACAAATTAAAAGACAGAATGGAGTAGGGTAAAAATATATACATCAATGTGGCAAAACTGGGAGGGAAGGCATAGCATGGATGAGAGTAGGACTATTATACTTAAATTGGCCACGGTACCTCAATGGGTAAGAGCGACTGGACGGAAACCAGTAGATCCGTGGTTCAAATCCCGGCTGTGGCACTGAATTCTTTATGTCGACTCTATCAAACCACGAAGTTGTTTAAAAGTACTTACTTGACCTAAGTAGTCCATTGTTTCTGCAATAAACTTTACCTCTGTTACTGTCTCTAAATTGCATTAAGTTCATTGAACATTGTGAGTCCTTAGGCTATGCACGGAAAATTGAAGATGCACATTTTATTGATGTTAATAGTGTCCCAAACATGTGAAGTGTTAATACGTCACTGGAACAATTGTTGAGAAAATAAGTAATGTATTTTGTATGTAAAGAGAAATTTCTCAGAACATTTTCTTAAGGATATATATGACTGAAATTGTATGAACGTTTTCAAAAAATCACATTTTTCTGTTTTTAGTCTATAAAATAGTGTAAGCCTTCCTGAATACGAAGAATGCTTAGATAGCATCCGCATGCCATTTTTAAATTCTCTAGTCGAATTTGGAAGCTACGCGAATGCTTCTAATTCGTTATCGTTGTTTTCTCGCTATTCAAAATCTCAGCATTTTTGATCATTTAAGATGCTCCTTGCGTCGCAGTTACAGTGTTAGACTAATGACACTTGCTACACACGTTCATAGAGACACAGTGAATAGAAATTGCCCTGGGTTTTATTGTGAGATGCACATAAGCACACTTTCCTTACTTCAAAGTACTAAAAACTTCAAATTTGGAAGAAAAAATCGATATTCATAGCTTTAAAAATTTCTGGAGCCTAAAGTCATTGAGACACAGAGAAACCTAGGGAAAATTAAAAAAAAAAAAAAAATGGATGTATTAGGAACCTGTTGTTAAAATATTAGACCAAAATTTAAGTGTTTTTTTCGCAAGGGACATTTTAGGTGACATAACCAAAGTAGATAAATTTGACCACATTTTTCAAACTATCAAAGCGAAATTGATAAACGTTGGGTTATATTGTATTTGCACTAACTCATCTGTGGCATAAATCTTAAAAAGCTAGCGTTATTAGTTCAGGATTTTAAATGTTCAGTCATAGGTATTCTTGAAGATGTTTTGTTAAAGCATGATTTTTTTGAGTCTGACAATTGTATTCAGGTAAAATATTGATAGGCAACCTTTTATAGAATAGATGCTTAAATTGTGAATATAAGAGAGAGAGATAGTTTCTTATGCAGCCAGATTTATAGTATTATAAGTTTTCCAACAGAATTTGACTTCCTTCTGAATACAGTAGGTTACGGTTTGTTCTCTCCATTCGTGTTTTATGAAATGCCACCACTTTTCTTTATGTGGAGAAGAAAAACGAAAAGCACATGCTTGACTGGGTATGTTCCCAGATCCAACATCCCTTGAGAACGTCTTCTGGATTGCAGGAGTATTTCGAGTGGTTACTTGGAGAGCTGCGTTCCCGGGAGAAATCAACTTGTCCATTGGAAAGAAATGGGGTCAAGAAACATCTTTAGCTCCCGTGGGAACCAACATCGTTGTTCCAAGAATTCGGAGGCAATCGACTTCTCTAATTCCTTCACTTGCTACCTGATGGTTGACTGGTTACCTTTAAATCCTTGGAAGAGAACTTAACTTGCTGCACCAAGCTGGGCGATGGAAACCAAAATGAAAAACATTTTACAAAGTGCAAATATGAGATTTATCTTAGGGGAACATTAAGACATCGAATTTCGTATTACAGTCTCAAAATATGTTCATAGTTAAACAATTAGAACTATTCTGAAATAGGATTTTGTTAATTTGTATTGTGGAGGGTTTTAAAACTAAAATTCGGACATTATCTCAGAAGAGCATTATGGGATTAGTTTACATGTTACTTCTCGTACGCCCACTACATTACGTAGTTATGTGATAATGCATGATGTTCTATTTTTTCGTGGAGTACACATATGCTGTACACATTGCACACTAGAATAAATTGGAAGTTCTTGTTTATCTCCGATTAGAACGTAACAAGGAGTATTTATTTATTTCTCATCTTTCTTCTACATACAATTCCATTGATACATTGACATTTGTAACATTTCTTTCACACAATAACAAAATGACTTATTCACATTTAACATACTCTTCCTATCTGCTTGCCTCGAGTCTCGGTCTCAATACACATAACCCCTGGTTTTCTGTGTATTGATGATCCTCCTCTCCCTTGTATCCCTCTTTCTAGTTTTGCAGCCCTTAATTGTTAGTTATTCCGCATCAATCTTAACCATTTCTCTCTAACTTTCCCCAGATATTCACCTATATTTCTTACATTCTTTTCTCCTTTTACCAATAACATTTTCTTTATTATTAATACCTCCCCCCATACCTAAAACTGTCCCACTTTTGTTGCCAAATTTGTTCTCTCCATATCTTTGTTTGCAATAAAGTATACTATGCCAATCTGTATCCTCTTCTCCACACAGTGGGCATTTCCCTGTATCCTTTTCATATCTAATAACTTTCAAATTTCTAACTCCTGTCCTTGCCCAGGCAAATCCTTCTCGCCCTGACTTATTACACACATCTATGTACTTCTGCTTCCCCCAAACTGTCTTTATTTCCCTATGTCCTTAATGATCTTTTCTCCCTTACATTGGTAAATATGACTAGGCTATCTAAATCTTCCAGCCTTAATTCTACCTCTTTCCAAAAGTCCCTATAATAATGCTCCTCGTTTCTCCAAATATGTCCCATACCTATCTGTTCCATCAGTTCCCTTACTTTTTGCGCCCAAGACTTCTCCCATTTGCTTCTCATCTACAAAAGAAACCATTCCAACAAGGAGTAAGTATTCTTTTTTTTTTTTTTTTTTTTTTTTAAATACCAGATTTTTTTTTTATTTTTTTTTATCCATCGATCAGCAATTATGCTTTACAGATGTTTGTTATAAGATACATAGGAACAGGACACATAACAATGGAGGTAGCCATGAACGACTCCTCTAACTAAATATGGAGGATAACTGTAACACAAATTGAGAACTTAAAGTCTTATGGTAGTAATCACGTGTCTGAGTCTGTGCTGGAGACGTCACTCAGGAGAAGATCTTGGGGCAGTCTGCGCTTCAGGCGAGTTGGCTGGCGAGTGCGACAGCCGAGGCGGTACGTAACAGCTCCAGGGACCTCCTGGAGATGGTAAAAGAATGGACGTGCCAGGCGTCGGATGTATTGGTGAACGGGTAAAAGACCAAACTCATGATGAAGCTGCTGGTTTCGGATGAACCATGGAGCGTTTGTAACTGTACGAAGCACCCTGTTTTGTAGTACCTGCAGTCGGCGGAGATTAGTCTTACAGGTGCCACCCCAGACTGGAGCTGCATAGGTAAAAATAGGACGGACTAGAGATGTGTAAAGAAGCAGGGAGGATTCATAACCAAGTGAAGTGCGCCTGTTGAGTAGAGGGTACAGTTTTGATAGCCGGGCAAACGCAAGCGTAACAGACCGACAGATGTGGGCGTTCCAAGTAAGTCGGGTGTCCAGTAACACCCCAAGGTATTTCACTGGCACATTGCTTGGTAACCATGAGAGCGGTTCCCCCAGCAGCCGTAGTGAAGGAGGATCCCTATAAGGTCGTAAAGAGAAGATCTTAACCTCTGTCTTGTTAGTATTGAGGGAAATGCGCCAGTGAGAGAACCAATGAGCTAATTGATCTAGGGCAATTTGCAGTTTCTGAATGGCATGAAGAATATTGGCGTGAGAATAATAGAGAGCAGTATCATCTGCGTATAACGCCGTACAAACTGGAGCTATATCAGGAAGATCATAAGTGAATATATTAAAGAGGAGTGGTGCAAGTACTGAACCTTGAGGTACACCTGCTAAAATAGGCCGTCGGATGGATGTGAAACCAGCAATGCGCACCACAAAGGTTCTATTGGTGAGAAAACTTGCTATGATTTGTATCAGATAATAAGGGAGACCAATGCGATATGCTTTAAGTAGTAGTCCACTGTGCCACACCTTGTCGAATGCCTGGGCGATATCTAGGAATGCTGCTACGGTGTATTGCCTGTTTTCGAAACCTTGAATAATAGACTGCGTGATTCTGAGCAATTGGTGAGTGGTAGCATGCTTCGGGCGAAAGCCAAACTGAAAAGACGGAATTATCTGATTATGGATCAAAAAATGAGAAATACGTTGATGAATAATCTTTTCAAAAAGCTTAGAAAGTGTAGGTAATAAGCTGATTGGTCTGTAACTTGAGGGAAGATTTTTTGGCTTGTTGGGCTTGTGGAAGACTATAATTTCCGCATGTTTCCATGTAGATGGAAAATGACCAATGCGCAGAGCAGCATTGAAGATTGATGATAAATAAGCTAGGGCTTTGTTTGTCAAATTCTTCAGCACAACGTTAGGGATAAGGTCATGACCGGGAGACTTTTTAACGGGAAGACGATGAATAAAGCGGGACAATTCACGTGGAGTAGTGAACGAAATTCTGTTGTGCGCTGTAGGACGAAGTTGGTACTCAAGGAGTTCCCTGTCCACGGAAGAGGGAATATTAGAGTCAAGACAGGTGTTAGGCGTGAATGTACGCTCGTAGTGAGTAGCTAGAGCGTCACACTTGGCAGCAGAGTCACTCAAAAGGGTCCCATCAACCTGAAGAGGTGGAATCACTGTCGGCTCTCGGAGAATCCTCTTAGTGATGTTCCATAAGGTATGATCTCCGGGACGGATAGTGGCTAATTGTCGCTGGTACTCCTGAAATCGGTGTTGCTCTAGTGCGGTCCGTACTTGTCGAATGAGACTATTTAATCTTTGGCGCAGCCAGGGTAGACGCTGACGTTGCCACAATCGACGGATGCGATGTTTCTCTTGGATGAGTTGAGTAATATGGATAGGCAAGGAGGGGAAATGGCGAGGTTGAGGACTGCGGACAGTAGAGGATCGTACACTGGAAGAGAGCGCAGAGGTAAAATGGTGAACGGCAGTGTCAATGGCATCCGCATTACCCAGTTGATAAGAGGTGTGGAGTGCAGCATCCAGGTGTGTGCGAAAGATGTCCCAGTTGACAAAACCATCGATGAGTCGCGGGATTTGTGGCAAAATATCAGGAGTGAGGTTAAATGTGACCAACACTGGACAGTGATCGGAATCGAGCGCTGGCAGTGCAGAAATCGATGCAGGTAATCGTATATTGCGATGTACCCCAATGTCCAAAATGTCAGGAGCTACCTGTGGGTTGCCAGAATAGTAAGTCGGTTCTGTGGGAGCCAGTATGTGAAGACCAGTGGCATTAATAGTGTCAAACAGACGCCGTCCATTCGGGTTTGTGACTCTACAGCCCCAAGAAGTGTGCTTCGAGTTCAAATCCCCTAGCAAGAGAGTGCAGCTTTCTGCTGGGAAGAGGAAAGAGAAATAGTGAGTATTAAGCTTACTATTTGGGGGCTTGTAAGCACTCATTAGAACGAGATCGTTGCTATCGCGAAGCGAGAGTTTAACGCCCACTACCTCAAAACCGGGAATCACAGGTAGGAATATTTCATGATGAGTCAGAGAACGTTTAACTAGCACAGCTACTCCCCCAGAGGCGGTAGGTGCATTCCGATCAAATCTATAAATCCTGTAGCCTGGAACGGAGAAACGTTCATTCGGGAGAAGATGAGTCTCGGTGATACAGGCAGCATCTATACTGTGCAAGCTGAGAAAGGCAGCGAAGGAGGCACGTTTAGTGCGTATGCCATTAGCGTTCCAGTTCAGGAGAGTGAGTGATGAAAGAGATGGCCTATTACACGCCACCATTGCGGAAAGTAGTTAGAAGAGCGTTTTGGAAACATTGTGTAAATTGCGGTAAGAGAGGAGTGAGGAACGTGGATAAAGAATTTAGAAGTTGAGTGAACAGGCTAATTAGCAGAGCCGAGAGAGATGAAGAGTCAGAGGGATCTTGTTGTGCAGTAGTACGCCTCGTCGAGGAAGCAGAAGTTACACTGGCATAAGTTGCTGGTGAAGAAGTTGAAGGTACTGGTGATGCAGCTGGGGGTTGTAATGGTTGCTGTGCAGGATTGTCTGATTGTTGTAGGGGACGGGAGCGATGAGAATTCCCAGGCTGTTGCCTTGTGTTGCTATTTTGTGTTCTGAATTTCAGTTCTAAGTAATGCCGACAACCTCGGTAGTTAGCTGGATGGTTTTCATGACAATGAACACACTGAGCTGGAGTGTCTCTCGGTTTAGTGCACTGTGAGAAGTGATGATTTTCTAGACAGCGAACACACCTCGGGGTCAGCTGACAATAGTTCTTTGTGTGACCGTAATTCTGACAGCGGGTGCATTGCGGTATGTCAGTGTTACGACGGCGATGTTCCACCTTAACAACACTGTAGAACAGGCGAGTTAGGTTGAGTATGGCTTTACCATCATCGCTGTTTAACAATTCCACCGCACAGAGAGGAATGGGTTGTTTCGACCGATTCATAAGTCGAGTGACCTTCCGCACTGGGTAGTTCTGTAAGCACAGTTCGTCATAGATTTCCTTATCAGTGAGCGAAGGAGGGATGTCTCGGATAATTACCGAGAAAAGCTTATCTGTCGGATTTCTGTAAGTGTAGTATTCCTGTTGTATGGAGCTGAAGTATGTAGTAAGTTTACGGAAATCGTCAGAAGTAGAGGGATGAACCTTAAGGATAGACCCGCGAAGCTCTGTGTGAAATTCAGAGGTAACATTATTTTTTAGATCTTGTAATAGAAGTTGATAGTTACCAATGTTGCGCAAGCAAATTGGTGGAACTTTTTCCTTAGGTGTCTCGGAGTTGCTTGTCTCGTCCATGGCTGTGTTGTCTTCTAGTAGTGCGAAGCGGTTGTGCGTGGAAACAGAGTAAGCATAGCGCGAGGCACTTGTTTGTTCTGATGGGGCAGCTGTACAGCGACGTTTGCTCGGGCCAGCTGTGGCAGCAGCATGTGTAGCAGCGCGACTAGAGCTGGTTGCAGGTGAACTGTTAGATGGGGCAGTCTCATGCATGATAACGTCACTCGTAGTTTTAGCGGTAACTATAGCAGCAGTTGACGTGGTAAGATGTAATTGTGACGGGCGTAAGGGTGATTGACGCACTGGTGAATTAGGATTAAAAGTATTGGTGCGAGAAACCTGGGTTGGCTGCGTAGACACTGGTTGAGCTTGCTGTAGAGGCACTGGTAACTGTGGGAATTCACTAGTGGTATTATAAACCATATCGATAGCTGAGCGTACTAGATGGCCGGTAGTTTCCGGCGTGAGAGACATAATAGGTGAGGAAAGAAAAGAAAAAAAAAATAGAGAAAAAGAAAGAAACACACCTGTACCCAAAGGGCACTAGTACACGTTAGTAAAAGAACACTGTTTACACTGATTGTGAAAATACAATTCACTAGAAGATATCGTAATCCACAGTTAAACACAGTTACACTGTAATCACTCACGGAAGCAGCGCGCACGAAACACGTCTGTCTGCCGCGACTGTCGGTACACGACTGAGTAAGTATTCGTTAAATGTTTTAGGTTATATACTATATAGAGGGAGGGAGAGAGAGGTTAACTGTGTAACGGTAGTCGCTACTTCGATTTACAAAGCCGGGTAACTTCTTATTCTACAAATAAACATCAGCGTAACGCTCATTTGAGTTCATATATTTGACGTGGGGTGCTAGTTTTGCTTTATAATGTAAGATAGGATGTAATGTAAACATAGTTAAAGAAAAGGAATGGCAACAATGGGTAACAAGTTTTCTGAACAGTACTTTGACACAAATTCACCCGTAAAGTTCTGACATTTGTTTCATTCCATAATGCATGCTGATTTGTTTACCTTTTGATTTTGTCTTTAGGTCCTCCAACGTTGTCATATCGCACAATGAATGAAATGGGTGAAATGCTGCTCAAATGAGCTTAGAGTTACCCAACATTCGTCTTTCAGGGTAAGGAAAAACCGTGGAAAAAACCTTATCCTGGTAGTTCACCCTAACCGAGATTCGAACTCGTGACCTCTTGATCGCGAGGCAGACACGCTACCATCCTCGCTACCGAGGTGGGCATTTGTTTGCCTTATGCTTAACATTAAATTTCAGAGGAGTTTGTTTTGCCCATGAAAAACGCTACATTTTTAATCTCTCGGGTTAGCAGCATTTGATGAACCTCTGTGACTTAGGTTTTCCCACGATAAAAACTACAATGAACAGGAGTTCTGCTCTCATTTTGCCTTGAATGTCTTTCACTATCCATTTTTCTTTGTTTCTGCCTCCATCAACTCTCCAAATTTGTCCGTCCCCCCTCTCTGTCCCTCTCTTCGTTTCTATTCACCCTCTTCCCCTCCATTCCTACCCTCTCAATACAACTTACATATTTTTGATAGATTTTGTGTATAATTTGTGGTATGAAACGTAGAATATGCATCTGAAATTTGTATCTACTTCATATACCGTCTAGGAAGTGGTGTTCTTTCTACTTGCTGGTAAATATCCACTTCTCTCTTGGTACAAGGAAGAATTTGAACGTGTGTGACAAAGAAGCAGAACTATCAATCTTCAGGATTGTATATAACGAATTCTCGTTTATTTTTAGGTATTGTGTTTGTACATTCACTGCACTGAACATTTTACACGCTGTAAATTATATACGATTGCAGAATTAATGTCCTTTGCTGGTTGGAGGAAAGCTGTACCAGTCCCACTCAAATTCTAAATGTAGCCAAAAAGTCTTCAAATTGTAATATTTAAAATGTCAACATGGCATTTCGTGAGCTCTTCGCGTGTTAACAGAGGAATATGCCAGAAGGTATACAGCAACGAACACGCGTATAAAGCTTTTTTTAAGACATGCAGAGGGGTTTGTTTTACAAAGAGCATGCCTCTATCTGGAAGGTTAGTGCTTGAGAAGCATCCACGGCTATTTTAGGGTGTAATTACAGAGAGAGCGTGTGTTGGTAGTAATGCGTTGGAGCAACATGGGAGCGCCAACGCATTCCGCTGTTCACTTGTTCCCACGCCCGCAATATAAACAACTGCGTGGTGTTGCAGTGTGAAAGCTCGCGGCATCTCACCGAGATGCTGGTAAAACTCAACGCTTTCATAGCGAAATTAATGAGAGCGCGAGGCCATTAATCTCCACAACGCACAACTGGTTGTTTTGTCAATAAAACTGTTTGGACGCATAACACCAATACCATTATATTAGCTTCGGTAATGGATTTTGTGCCGCGCCTTTGCTACCTGTCTAATGAGAAAACTTGAAATTGGCAACAGAGTGTGAAATTGGAAAAATAAACTGATGGAAAACCAACCGTAAGTCAATAAATCAATACACCTATAATTGAATGGGTGAGAGGAAAAGATTCTGTGTTCTGGCAAAAAACAAATGACGCTTTGTTTCTCTATCAAAGCTGCATTTGTTATTATAAAAAGTGAAACATTTATTCCTTTATCACAATGTAACGACTGGTGCAAAGTTCTACCACACTGATATCGTTGTATGTTGTGGTATTCATTAATAAACACTTTTTTCTAATTAGCAATTTTTAAACTTATTCATACAGGGGGGGAAAATATGAACTTAGTGATATTTGGTAGAGTACTGTGGTATTTTTTTGTTAAAAGATTACTGTTTATCTGTTACAATACTTTTATACTGCTAATTTAAAGTAATTTAAATTAAAAAGTACTTGCAACGTTTTCATCTAGATAGTTTTATTTGCAATTGTTAATTCTTTCACAAGAAACGGTGCTCTTCACATATTTATTCAAACTCATTCATTCTTCCACGACATCATCATTATAAAACTACTCACAGCTATTGACAAAATTACTCACAGTCATGTTTATTTTAATTTATTTATTTCTGGCATTTATTTATCCATTTAATTATTTATGGTAAGTTAATTTGTCTTTGTTTGATGTATATGTACGATATTTTTGGTGGAATAGAATTGACAGTAAATAATAGTTTCTGGAGAAAAATATTAGTAATAATACTTTAACTATTATTTACTTAAGTTTGATAATGGCACATTGTATGAACTCGTTAGCTATTAAATATTTTTCAAAATCTTGAACATAATCATTGAAGTATACCCATAATTTAGTGTTCAGCCACAAATTGTGAAGTAGGATTATTTGCCTTGTTCGTTGAAATCCTAGTAAATGTTTAGTACAGCTATATAAGCTCCTTGCATATGACCTCTCTTGACATTTGTACACATTAATGTAAGATTCTATAGAAAAGCAATCTACCAATTTTTATGTATATTTCTACTGAGAAGTCATTGTAAACTATTGTTTATAAAATACATTTACTATAGTAGCAATACTTATTTTGCATTGCTTTCTCTATATTAAGGAAGATATTAGCAAATATTCATAAAATATACATTTTTAAGGATTAAAATAGTTGTGGGAATTCGTCCCTAAACTTATTCATTGGTTTATAAATACATTCGATCTTTCATGTTTGTTTTATTTTGGCAAATGGTAAAATCAACATTCTCTGTTTTTACATTCAGTATATTTTGTTTGATGTAATATTTGTGTTAGTTTAATGTTGTTTAGGAATTATGTTGTAAAACTTACAATTTTTGGTTGTATTCTTGAACACACTATTTTTAGATACCCCTACAAGAAAAAATCCGGTGAGGTTAGGTCAGGGGATCTGCAGGGTCACAGACCTCCTTTTCAGATTTTTCGATTATCAAAGAAACTGTGTACAAGTTCCATGGTGTCGTTAGATGTATGGCACGTTGTTCCATCTTGCTAGAAATAACCTTCTCTCGATTCGATATCATGCAGCTGCTCTACAATTGTCTTGAAGATAAACTTCAGTGTCTACAGTCGTATCATGTATAGATGCTGGTGGAGGACACTTGCAACATTTTCTCTGAGATGTAAATAGAAAATTGAAATGGTTCCTGTGGTGGAAACACTGCATTTTGAGCAACGTTCCGTATTCAACAGAGATCATTGCTTTTATTTCGGAGAAGGTTTATTCGTCGTTATCCATGAACACAGAGCACATTGTTAGGCTAGCCTAAAAGTAAAAAGTGTTCTATATGGTCTGTGACTGGTTAAATATTTTAATAATCCGTTTATAGCGAAGGCTGTGTCTCTCTTCAAACATTTACCATTCAATAGCTTTCTCAAGCAAAGACGAGGAACTGCATTCAATAAAGGCGAACAACCTCGTAGGTCCTTTGGATTAAATATATTAAATTTTTAATAAATACGAAATATATACTAGTACTTTTTGTTGGCACTTTTGTTTTGTTGCGTTTAAATTCAAAATTATCTATGCACTGGTTTTTTTCTATTTAAAAGTCCAGAATTTTAACTAATTTTATTTTGATAAGTTTACAAATTCTATTTATGCGGCAGTTTTAAAAACATTTAACTGAATATCATCCTTCATGGTGTGATAACAATCCTCTTAAAACCATTGTAGCGCGATGGATAAATAAAAAACTGATATTCTACATCTTTGGATTGTCAACTGTTTTCACACCCAAAATGCGCGTATACTTGCACTAGGTGGCAGCAAACACTCGGGGTGATAGTAATTCCCCTTTCTTCTTTAACCTTCCTTGAACAATCGCGGCTTTCCAGATGCTATAATCTCGCCAGTGTAATTATAGTAGCCACGGTAGCTCCTTTCTCATCCGAAAAAAGGAAAAAGTGGTCAGTTTTTACAGAATTTAAATCATCTCCAGAACTGCCAAGTCAACTCGCCACGAGTAATTCTAGCTGATTCATCTGATATACGAGGATATTTTGGTTCTTAAAATACGATTCCTTCTTATACCTACATATATACTGTTGTGTATCTTGTTCTCGCAGTCTTGATAGCTTCGTTGCTCGAGTTGGAAGTGACACTTCGTCTACTGTAGATTGTATCAGGAGCCTATCAGGGCACCTAGCTTTGAAATGAGAAGACACCAGGATTGAGAAAGATGTATAATGTTACAGGGCAGCGAGTGGACGGCGAGGTGTGGGAACAGGCAGGACTGGCGATTCCCCGGTGCCGACAAATGAGGATAACAAGCAAGCACGAGTGCTACCCTCTCCTAGGTAAGATTGGTATATATTCGTATATAGTTGAATTAGTGGTGACTGGATTCCCAGCGACCGGAAGGTCAGGAAATTAATTCCAAGTTCTCACACGTCTGGTAATTTATACTGCATATTAAACAGAAGTACAACAGCTTTCCTGCTTAAAATCCCCTCCCAGCCTTGAAGTGATAACTTAGAAATTAAACCAGAGGAGCTAATATAGAGATAGGTTGTCCATCTATATGTGAGCTGCAGTTTCAGATTGATCGTTTCGATATGCTGATTGTTGCCGCTTTCATAGAGCTAGAAGAAAGTAGTGGTTAAAGACATACGATGTAAAAAGTGTGAAACACTTAAATTAGTACTAAAATAATTCCAAATAAATGCACACTGGAACACAAAGGCCTTCACACAACCAAGGATTATTGGCTTAAAACTCGACAGCTGGTGTCCTGCAGCTATTGATGTCAACGGGACAAACAAAATGCTACCAAAAGTAGCCAAAGAGTACTATAATAAAGAAAATGCATCACAGCTACCTTTTGATAAATTCCTATATATCGCGTTCCCTGTACTTGTTTTTAAAAAAGTACGCAAATATAAAATTATCAGGGAGCTGCAATATTTTAAAGATCAGGGAAAAGTAGCCTCATATTTTTGCTGGGATTCTTGGGAATCTGCGATATGTAGCTGAATTTGCAGATTGGATAAACGACACGCTTTACCTCCCAAAATACAGACCCAGAGGAAAACAAAGGGGTTAAATAAAAATACTATCACAATTAGGAAGCCTATAACATCACAAAATTCCCAGAGAAGCTTTATGTAAAGCGAATAATAGTGCATTGTTCAAAAACTTTAGAAGATAAAAAAAGAACATCTTGATGAACAGAAGCACAAAAAGCAGACTTCGCACTACGACTGGAAAGAGATGATGTATGCAAATAGGCTAAAGGTGAACTTGTGGTCGAAACGCTTAAGAATTAATACACGCACGTCTGAAAAGAAGAGAAGTAGTGAATATCTGGCAGGTGAAGCAGTAAGCTCGTAACAAATTACCGCAGGTGCACAGACAGCCACGCATTGCTACACCCGTCAGCGTGCAGTAAAACAATGCAGGATGGTCACTTGTTTCATGGCAAGAAGCCATCGGCTGTTTAACATCTCCAAAATTACACCGTGATCTCAGTTTATGTCTGGTATGTCTGTGTTACAATGTGCCGAGCAGGTGGCACACGAGTATCAGAAACAAACGTAACTTAGCGTAGTCAAATAGCGAATGCTGATAGGTGATTTGATAGACTGCCTAAGGAACTAAGTTGATAATGAGGGTGGAGAGGAACTGATTCCTCCTTCATCTTTCTAAAGTTTCAACAACCTCATTATCCCTAATTTGACTAGCAGTGGGATAAAGCCATTACAAAATTTCTCTCTGTTAATTAAGAACAGATTTTCCCTTTTTCGTGTTCCAGGCGCCAATTTTTTCATTTTCGCTGACTTATTATTTCGCATTCTGTCTCCCTGCTTCTTTTCTTCAGTTATTACAAGATATTTGTATGCGTAATCTTTAAGGAAAGTTTCCTTGATGTTGAATCATTCCTTAATTTCTGTGCTCCCTTTAATTGCTATGGTCATATCGGAGGGTTTTACTGGAAACATTTTTGATTGTGTTTTCAATATTTGAACTGTGGTAACTGTAGATTATCATATTCACTGCCACTAAATGTCCGCCGCTGTAGCGTGATGGTAACGCGTCTGTATCACGTTTAAGAGGTCCCGAGTTCAAATCAGGCACAGTCCGAATATCTGTATAAGGGTTTTCTGGGACTTTCCATTATCCTGAAAGCTACATTTCAAACATTTCGTTTACCGATATGGTTTAACGTGGGAGGACGTTATAAAAATCTCTCATTTCATCGCAGGCTTACTGACTCCTAGGTCGCGGGTTTCAACCTGACCCAGATAGATGATTTCTAAGTATGCTTGAAAGCGATGCCCGCCTCGGTAGCGTAGATGGTAGCGTGTCTGCCTCACGTCCAATAGGCCCCGAGTTCGAACCTCGGTCACGGTGAGTTACCTGGCTAAGGCTTTTTACTGGAGCTTTTCCCTTACCCTGAAAGACGAATGTCAGATAACTCTAACCTCCATGGACCTCGGGTTCATTTGAGCATCATTTCACTCATTTCATTCATCGTTCGATGTGACTTAACGTTGGAGGACGTAAATTACACACACACACACACACACACACACACACACACACACACACACACACACACACACACACACACACACACACACACAAAGGCGGCAACTCCTTGTGAATATACTACCATATAAAATAACTCCTACTGTGATCTCGAAAAATAGACTGAATCGAAAGCTCATTCACCGACCACAGAAGCGACTCCATTTTGATTTTAGTCCTGATCAGTTATAATATGCACAGCTGTGTTTTAAGTAGTTAATAATCGCTTTCAGAGTTGGACAAATTAAGCGAGGAACGAATTATATTATTTATAGTAATCTTGTTTTA
>JAUKNK010000737.1:0-17500 GCA_030765055.1 Mantis religiosa
AATTCCCGGAGAAAATCCGCCCCAGCGCAGTGTTTTCCACCAGAAATCTCACATTAGGGGTCTCCTGGGATCTAACCCGGGCCGCCTTTGTGAGAGCCGAGCGGTCTTAGCACTCAGCCACGTCGCGGCCCAGGATTGGATTGGATTCGGAAGGGACTCGGCACCTCGACCATACTGGTCGTTTATACCTATGCCCCAAGTATGTGGCGCGCCCCCGGGAGGGAGGATAAGGTGAGAGGAGAAAGCGGATGGCCGACCCCAAAGAGTCACCATAGTACAGTGGGCAGGGTCCATACACTTTACTCGATAGGAACTTCCCGGCGGTCCAAGACGATAGACATCCCACCCACCATAGCTTCGAAAGTCACTTGGCCAGTATGGAGACCGGAGGACGCCGCCCCTCCCCCACAGCAGGGGTCTCCAGGCAGGATGGCACCACCAGTAACCCGCCAGCCGCGTTCCTGAATCGGCCCACTAGGCCGGCTCGGAGAGCACAATCCATCTCGCCTGAGGAGAAAGTGTTTACTCAGAGAATATCATCCTGCCATGCAGCACCGAGTCACCCGCCGATACTTCTACCCTGAAAGGAACCACCAGATGAGAGATGATATGAAATGATAATGGAGATGAAATGGAGGGAAGGAAATTCGGGGGATGTAATTAACCTACCCACCATTCGTCTTTCGACCCGGGAAAACCCCGAAAAAAACATGGGTCAGATAGGTCAGCCACGGGAATCGAACCCAGGCCCCAAATGCGAGCAGCAGACGAAAACCCTTGAGCCAATCCGTTCGGTATCACATACTTCCTATGCTTACAATGTCCCTTATTGGCTTCTTTTTCGACATATAGGATAAACGAGGGTGCCGGGTTGGTTGTGGCTCCGTAAAAGCTTTTTTTTTTTTCTCCCTCTGATGAGGGTTGGAACTGTTGAGTCAGTAACCGCTCCGTGTGGATCCTACTATGGTTAGGGACTTGTGAGTGAGTGCAGGTGCACGCATACGTTCAAATTGGAAATGTTATGGACGTCGCCTATGTTTGCGGCCTTTGTCATCCAGAAATGGTCGAACTTCGGGTCTCTTCCCTCATGCCTCCCTCTCAAAGATCATATAGAAATACAAAGAGCCGGACAGCCTACGTGTTATCCTGTGCCCCTATTACGGGTACCCGTCCGTAGTGCGGGGCAAGTGTACGCACTTAAGCTTTCTTCAATGTCCTGCGCGGAGGTGTAGTGGATTAGAGCATTGTGCTTTGATTCCCTTGAACACTCAAGGTTTCGTTTCAAACCCTTGGGGTTAGGGATTTTACGTCCCGGGTATGGTCCGGTGCCCACTCAGCATTGAGTGGGAAGTTTAGGAGCTACGATAGGTAGCGAATCCTGGTCCAGAAAACCAAATTTCGGGCTCAGGTTTCGAGATGCTGACTACAGCTCCTCCCCGTATAGTTTGAATGACCGTCCACCTCTGCTTTGTGGTTGAGGACGTGAGCCGGCAGTCAGGTTGGCCGGCTCTGGCTCGCCATTGATTACTTACTTACCCTCTTCAGTGCCATGCATTTAATTAGGGTATATGGGTTTTTATTGCCAAATCTGTGTATGTTACTTAATATATCACGAACAGTGACTGAAGCTTAATTCTTTCCATTGCTAAATAATTTAAAAACTGTTTAACCAAAAAGTGACCCATGCGAATCTTTTCCCCATAGATGGGAGTAAGAGAAAGCATACAGTGCAGTAAAAACATGCAGAAGACACAAATATTCAATTGTACTGTTTAGGCATATGACTTCAATTACAGTACAAGAATACATCAAAGTAACATAGTATAATTCATTTGAAACCCAATTATATAAATAATAATATAATGGCGTAAATGTAAACATATTTGAATAAAGAACAGAATGAAATTTTTTTTATTATCTGAGTCATTCTCAGCAATGGCCACAGATAAATTTGGGTGCTTCCCTCATGATTTGGGTGCCTCCTAAGCTACGTGCCATCATTCTGCACATATTTGAATTCTCTCCCTGTTTCGGTAGTTTAACATATTCCTCCCTCGCATCCTGGACAGTGACTTTTCTCATCTGAAGCTGAAGTTAACACTGAGGACTCTGACACTCTTTGGTTTGAATCCCATCCAGTCTATTTTGGATCTCATTTTGTTGGGTGCATATTCTGTTAAAGCACACATTTCAGGCTTTAATTCACTAGATGATTTAAGAGCTTAATTCATTTTCAAGTTAGTTTTTAAGAGTCACTTATTCTTTTTAATGTCCTGCAAAATGTGCATACAAATTATGAAATGACTTATCGAGCTCGGTGACTGTACAGGATTTGAGGGCGCCCTTGGGAAAGTAAGGAAACTGATTTTCTGTAATAAAGTTCTATAGTGCATTGGAATGTGTTAGAAGAAAAAAGGACATAACAACCTTTAATTTTCCCTTAGTTTTATTGATTGTTTGTTCACTTCCGAAACACTGCTAAAATAATTCTAATTTTTCTAATAATATTGCACCAATTTGTACATTGAAAGGATAGTTATTTGACGAGAAATTATCACCATACAACTTCTGTGAAAATAAAGCCAAAGTCGTTTATTACTTGCAGCTTTCAACGAACATATAAAGTGCATTCTTTGCTTATTTATACCCTCATCATATACTGCAGTCCTTCAAAACTACTAGAGATTCAACTCAGGACTTTGAACCCTACAAGAAAAGAAATAATCGAGACGTTATGTTTATGTCGGATGATGTTTGTCGAGACATAGCTCCTTTGTTAGCACGGAGAAACAGAATGTGCCTCAGCGGATCATAAATAAAGCAGTAATATTTCATTCATCTCGAGCGGAAAATGTGTCTTGCGATAAGCATTTCCCGGAAAAAAAGAAAAAAACTTCGCTGCTGTTTTAAATATAGCTGTATTCATACTTTATTATTTATCCGTGTTCTTCCACTGCCTACTGTAGTGGCACAATATATTACAGAGTATTGACCATGCTTGAAAATGTTTTGTGTGAAAACAAATGCTCACAATTCACCCATTGTATTTTGTTCGTGTTAATAAACTGAATTAGTGGAGACTGCCTTCATTTCAATTTGAACCTAAATTTACATAATTATTCGCGACATTCCTGTTGCCCTTATACTTATAACTCATCTAATTAAACCTCCAAATTAATATCCTGTGGCATTTAACACAAAAAAGCCTATGCAGTAATTTATTTTTTGCAATATAATTTTCAGAGTTTTTCTTCAGAAGCTGGAGCTCAAGTTATATTTTCACAAATAAAATTATAAAAAGCCTTATATAAGCACTCACATATCTTTCACTGCTCAACTTGTAAAAATTATGTTAAAAAAAATATTGTTCTAACTAGTTCATGATAATGAAATAAATGTGTGCAGACATGGTTTCATTACATATTTCTTTATAGATACAACAGCAATATTAGAACGCAAAAGGATTAAACGATAGTCAAATTTTTAAGATCTGGTCGCTATAGTGGGCTTTGACATTCCATTTTCGTTGCTTTTTTTTCTTCTTAATTTACGTCCTCCAGCGTTAAGTCATATTGGACGATTAATGGAATGGGTGAAATGATGCTCAAATGAAATCGGGGTCTATGGAGCTTAGAGTTACCCGACAATCGTTTTTTCAGGATAAGAGAAAACCCCAGAAAAACCTTATCCAGGTAAACCACCCTGACCGAGATTCGAACTCGGGACCTCTTGAACGTGAGGCAGACATGCTTCCACCACGCTACCGAGGCGGGCTCCATTTTCCTTGCATGAGCAACAAATTAAAATAAAATAAAGACTTACTGTTTGAGAAAAAGTATGAGTATTTAAAAGTGTGAAGTGATAACATCTTGAAAATGTATCCATAAGAATGCATATGGCACAAATTTTGTGCATTGTGGAAATTTACACTTTTTTGTAGTAAGGTAGTATTGACTATATTTTACGGTTTACCATGTATGCAAAACTTATTCAGAATGAAGGGATTTTCAAGGGCTATTCCCAGAGAATTCAAAATATACATTTTATTTGTAATGGGAATATCTTAACCTATGGTACTTTTACATTTTGCCGTATAATAGGATGTTTGGGGTTTCATCTTCTACAAAATCTTAGTGCCGTATCCTCAAAATGTACTAACTCAAATACTGAGTTTGGTATTAAATCTACTTTTAGTTTTTTAGTTATGCACACCCCCAATTTTTTTAAAATTCTTTTTCATATTCAGTGGGTCCCAGAACATGTATCTCCGATGAAATCTAAAAATAAAATTTTGGGGTGGAATGCTTTTCTTTCCTTATTTACTATACGTAATAGATAGTAAAAACGCATCCACTGAAAGCACTTAAACTGCTAAAAATTTTTATAAATGAATCTACAGTTATGACTGTTCAACCTTACATTGAATTTTCCAGCAATAGTAACACAGATTTCAGGCCAAGAAAACAATAATGCCAAATACTCATAAAAGTCTGAATTATAAAATGAAAAATATAAAACTGAAAGTAACTACAGCCCTGATATGTATGAACCGACCACTTTTCTCCCTGTTTTTCAATTGCTGAGGAAATAGCTTGCTTAAGTAACACAAAAACGTTATGAAAATGGCATGTCTATCACTGCCTTTCGCTCTCTTACACCACTTATTAGAGTTCTTTCAATAAAAATCAAGATGCCTAAAATTCAAATGCTGACTTAAAATATTAATTCTGACAGCTATTTACATTCAGAGACCCCAAATATTTCTTCAACTTGCACGTTGAGTTTCCCTTTTTGAGGATTAGTCAATAATTATTGCTAATGTGTAGAATAAGACATTTCAGCTTCACTACGTGGCATTTTAAAACACAGTGCTATGAGGCAACAGAAAAGTGGCCAATATTTAAAACAGAAAATGAAATTAACATACGAGAAATATAGGCTTCAGAATTAATATTCAATTAAATGGCACTTCGTTAAATTGTAAGACACGCATTCGGGAAGTCGTGGGTGATAGCCCCGTTGAACACGCACTCTGACTTAGGTTTTCGTAGTTTCTCCTTGTTACTTGCAATGCTGGCGTGCTTACATTCACTCCACGATTTTCTTTCCGCCATTTCTCTTCATTCTATTTTCCTTATCTTTCAGGTGTGCTTTCGGTCTCGTGGTAGATGGCGGTGCAGGACAAGGAGCGCAGATGCTTGCGCATTGCATAATCTGTGCACATTCAGTTTTATTTATTTATTTTATTTATTTATTTATTTATTTATTTATTTATTTATTTATTTATTTATTTATTTATTTATTTATTTATTTATTTATTTATTTATTTATTTATTTATTTATTTATTTATTTATTTATTTATTTATTTATTTATTTATTTATTTATTTATTTATTTATTTATTTATTTATTTATTTATTTATTTATTTATTTATTTATTTATTTATTTATTTATTTATTTATTTATTTATTTATTTATTTATTTATTTATTTATTTATTTATTTATTTATTTATTTATTTATTTATTTATTTATTTATTTATTTATTTATTTATTTATTTATTTATTTATTTATTTATTTATTTATTTATTTATTTATTTATTTATGTGTCTGTCTGTCTCTGCCTGCCTGTCTGTCCGTCCGTCCGTCCCTCCGTCCCTCCCTCCGTCCGTCCATTTATCTATTAATTTACTTAATTACGTCCTCCAACGTTAAGCTTTATCGGATGATGAATGGAATGGGTGAATTGATGCTCAAATAAGCCCAGGGTCCATAGAACTTAGAGTTATCCGACATTAATCTTTCAGGATAAGGAAAAAGCCCGGAAAAATGCGTTATCCAGATAATTCTCCCTGACCGAGATTCGATCTCGGGACTTTTTGAACGTGAGGCAGATACGCTAGCACCCACGCACGGAGGCGGGCGAGACTGCGTTGTGTAATCGCCACGTGGAGGGAGGACGCTTGTGTTGATGACTACGCAGCTTGTCCCGATTCCGTGATGAACTGTCAGTACTTGTTAGGGACATCCGCGCGTCTCAGTGGCATGTCTGCTTGCGACATTGTTGCCCCTAGTGTATGCACTTCGTCTCCTTCTCTGGGGGTTATCAGCCGCAATAGATCTTTGTGGAGGTCGGACAGCATTAGGTGTCCCCTTACGTTGTCTAACCTCTCTTTCATAATTAAAATTAACAGAGAATTGAGCTGCAAAAGTGAAATAGAGCAACAATTCTACGGTGAGTGTGAAGTGAGATGCGAAAATTGGAGACAGAGAGAGAGAGAAAGAGTAAGAAGGAAAGAAAAAGGAAAGAAAGAAAGAAAGAAGCGAGCTGAAAAATAAGGTACTTGCTTGAAATGTAGCCTAAAATATATATTACCGATAGTGAAAGAATCCTACTGAACAGCTGTAAAAGCCTCTGTCTATCATAGATCACAGTTGTCTCTGATATTGAAACGATTTTACCATGCATCACCGGCTTTAATGAACATTGCGCAGACAATTACCGTCAATAAGTTGGTCAATTGTGGCTAATGAGTCATAATTAACCCACACATTCTCCTCCGAGATCATGATCAACAAGTGTTGCCAAATATGATGTTGCGAATTTCCTTGAAATCGCCTTAAAATATTTCTGTATTGAAGACGTAATAAAACAGCATTTAATGCCTTCCCTGTCGTTATTTATTTATTTTCAAAACTTAAAGGCGACTACTCAACATATAGAACTGTTAAAGCATACTGATATAAAATGTGCCATCAGATATAATCTAGGATGGGGTAGTAAGGAAGACACTAAAGGTGTGAATTTACCCTCCCTCTCGCCCCCCATCACTTTCTAGACTCAGCTAGACTGAATCAACTAAACCGGTTACTGCAGTGGTGGATTCTCTGTACAACATGAACAAACAACGAATGTTTGATCGGGACTGGTAGGACAAGCATTTTCCGTTCTTCATGATGGTAAAGCATAGTGTTTGGTATATCCTACTAATATTGAATACATTACGAGTCATTCAATGTGCCACATGCTGAAGCCTATAGCGAAGTCAAATTGTCAGTGCATTATTCAGCGAGAAGACTGAGTGAAATCAACCACTGTGAATAAAATTGTCTTTCTGTGTTTAAACTGTAAATCTAATTACAGCACATGCACTGTTTCAAAACCTTTTTACAGTCTCTGAGAGTTGAAATATTTGGGTTTACCATGCTACTGCCAGGTAGGATGGCTAAGCAGAGGCAAATATAGCATGGAATATTGGACCTGCAGAAAGAAATCCACATTTTCATAACAACTAAGCAATTTCCATCCGGGAACTTAAAGAGTTTTTTTTATTTGTGATTTGTCTTTTCTAAGGGATATGACTGTTCACCTCAACGAACTTAACCTTAGTTTACAAAGTAAACACAATAAACTTATACTTTAATAGGTTGCTTGACAGCATTTATGGAGAAATTTAAAATGTGGCGAAGCCAAATAGAACAGAACGAACTACATTTTGCACCTTCAGAATCGGCTGTGATTGATCTACTGCGTAATACTAAACAAAAATATATCACTGTATTACAGGAGCCTTTAGAAGTGTTCCAAGCATAATCTTAGTCGTGGAATAGCGTTTCCGATGAATATCTTCAATCTGTTCAATGCTTAAGTTAAGCCCAGACTTTGAGACAGTAACTTCTGTCCACCCCGAAAATAACTATTATGCATGATTCAACTGCTTATATGATTTTTTTATGTATGTATACGTGTAGAATGATCTCGGCTTGCTGGGCAGCAATGCGAATGAACGCCTCTCTAAGTTCATGTTAGGGGAGATTTTACGACTTTGTTGTTTACTAGTAAGCATTGTCCACGGACCCTAAGGGTAGAAGGCCTTTGTATAAGTTTGAGATCAAGGTTGCACCACAGCGTCTGTTTTTGGTGAAAGTTTAGCAAACAAGGGAAAGACATACATCAGCAAATATCTTGGCTGTCTATCGGAAGGAAGAACACCACCCACGCGATGTATAGCGGTAAAATATGGCCAATGGTGGTTTAGATGAACTGAACCCTCGGGGATGTAGATTTGAGTATAAATATCAGGGTAAAACGCGTAGCAACCCCCAGTTTTTCAGACAAAGTGACACGGTAATTCTGCGCTACTCGTAATTAGGCTATTGCGCTTAAAATGACCATTAGATGCCGCGTGTGAACATTAAGTGTAAGTGAACTCCGAAAACAAGGGGAATAATTCGAACTGCCAGCTAAAGGTATTCGTTGCTGTAGAACTTGCAAGCCGAGGACATCGACAGAGCTCAGACTGTATCTGATTGTGATTTACGGGTTGCAACAGATACTACACAGTTTTTATTAGAATTCTTTGACGTGTAATTCGAACTCCCTACCTGTCCAACGACCCTGGATATTCGACCTCTGTAGCAAGTAATGCACAGATGAGTCCTTGTTCCGTAAGTTTCCGAAGTGCCCTGAGTAACCCGAGGCATCCAAAAAGAACCTACAACCATAAAAAGCTCCTCGTCCCGAGAATACCCATCCAGCGTCGGAGAGAGCCGCAAAGACGGAAGCCAGGAGCCACCGCTTTTAGATAGGACCTCAAAACGCGCACTGAGACTTTGCGGATGCTGACGAGACCAGACGACCGGTCTCAAATTTGAAACACTAATATTTAAAAAGAAACCAGCAAAGATAGCAATCCTGTCAATTAAGGAAGTATCATTATGAGTACGTCTAGCACTGAAGTTAAGTCCTCTACTCGTGTTCTCTAATGTCATTAACCCTGTTTGTGCTATTCTAGCCAAACCTTGCTTTCAAAAGTATGCATTTAGTTATGCCCTATAAGGCATTTCATCCATAACCCGAATGACCGCCACTGTGCCACAAGTCACCTGTTTGTTTACGTATCAGAAAGGAGGAAAAAGGTAGGGGTTTCGCAAATCGGGTGCTCATTTTGCCAGCCCTAATCTAGGATACCAAAGTTAACATAAAAGCATTAATTAATGTATAATGTAAATAAATAGAAACCTGACGTGTTGCACTCACATTCCTTTCACTACTTTGTATACAAACTATTGTTACAAACTCTTATTCTTGTATTTATGTACTTCATGTTAATGAAAATAAATATTTGCAGAGATTGTCGCAATGCACATTTTCTTGTAAATACAAGGGGATTAAGTAGGCTTAAGCTATTTTCAAATATTCTGTCACTCACAAAATATTCAAATGCACAAAATACAGAGACCCTAACTGAAGGCACCCCTCACTTTGTGTTAACACCGCAAACTTTGCTAAATCTGCTTGAAGGGTGAAGTAGTACATGCAGGAAGCTGCAAAACTACCAACAAGAAAAACCGTACTTCATTCCATGTTGAACAACATGACTTATCTCCGGAATCGCTCAAAACCAACCATTTTGATCTTTTAAAGGAAAACGTATCCCTATAGGGAAGTCTCAGTATCAACTACTATACGTCTGAACAATAAGGGCAATCTTCATTATTGAACGGCATTACTAGACAGCGGTTTTCAAATGTACATCATGTCACATGGTTCAGCCATCAGAGTTGAAACTCCATCAGTACTTGCTGTGTATATATGACATCGGCAATGTTAGCCTCTTCACAACTGCGCCAATTTCGGTTTCAATTCAGAATATGCAATTATAGTAACCCTAATATCTCCTCAGTTCTAAACCAAATCACAGAATTACTGTCATTTTCTATGATAAAGTACGACTATTGACATTTACCGCTGGCCGTGCCTTAACTGATTCAAGTTGTAACCATATGGATTTACATTTGGGAGCAACGCTCCTTTTGGAGATACAAAGCCTAAAGGTGATTCTATCCTTCCAAGCACTCAGGTTGGATTCTTTCAGCACAGTACACAAGAAGCTCAGCCACTTGTTTGACAACCACCGAAGAAAAACTGCTGGCACAAATGGAACAGCTTTTTTCTACAATAATAAGTATATATCACTTTTTAAAAGAGGAAATGCGCTGAGGAGCACTTCTCAAAAACGTATACACATAACATAACATGCTTTCTCCATTGAAAATGGTAGACCACTTAATGATATTTACATACGGATCTTCGAAAGCTCCATTTTTGGCCACATGGTGCCTAATGAAGGCGGCAATTGGCAATAGTCATTTTCATCCCTGTACAGCTGAGGTTATCAAACCAGGTTTTATATCGATGATGTACCTACTGACTGGAACTCAGACGGCAAAATGGGCAATTGATCTAGTTAAAACATGAATGTTGAAACAACGGTATTTCCCTTGAGAAAACGTCTTTCAAACTTCAACATTTTAAGCATTATATCAGCAAAACTTGTGAGGATGACATTTTGGAATGTTTCCTTTGAAGATGTAAAGACCCTTGGCTTTCATTGGTTTCCTGAAAGCGAGATATAACGCTGCGCTTATCAGACACAAATCACTGCTTCTCTAGGCTAACGAAAACGGCAGTGCTTATAGTCACCTTTATATACGATCTCTTGGTTTCACTGTGTATTCCATGGTTGTAGAGCGCAGGCTCCATTTAAGGATTTTGGCAAGAGCGCATTGCTTGACACGATTGCCTAACAGTAAGTTGGAATTGCAGTGAAAGGAGTTTTTTTAATACCTTCATGAATTAATTCCGTAATCCTAGAATAGTAGCTATCAGCGAAGAGAGCATCCTCATAGAACTTCATGAATTTTCAGATATGTCTGAAAGAATATATGGGGTCTTTGCATACCTGCAGTGTATTAAGTCAAGAAAATATCACCATTGATCTCTTTTTTTCTAATGCTGAAGTCGCACCGCTGAAACAAGTCTCTCTGACAAGATTGGAGTTGAATGACACCGTCACAGGAAAACTACGCTTATCTAGGCTGTGGCTGGCCTAACCCAACAGGCTCACTCAGGACATCTATACGTTATCACCAATAAGAGGTTCAATCATAATTTGCAACATTTTTAATATAAAAAGGTAAGCATGTTTTTACTTAATACTCATTCAGAGCTATAGGAAACTTGTAGAACTTTCCTCAAGTGGTGTACACTTCAGCGAATCAATGCTCAAGTATTCAGATTTAGCTAAAATATGGTGGATGGCTGAATACCACGGAGCCCAGTATCTCTGTCTCTCTCTCCCTCTAACCTGCATAGTTCGTTCCATAAAACAGACTGAGCTCAGTACCCTGAGAAGATTCAGCTTCTCCTTCACTGAGGTCACTTTTCTCTCAGAGCAAGCTACTGCCATTAAACCCCTTTCTCGACCGTTAGGAGTCTGTTGAGAGTGGGTGGCAAGCTAAGAAACACTTTCCTCAGAATAAATATTGCTTAAAATGGCGCATACACATATGCCTGATGCAAGCTGGGTGTTAATTTTTATTATCATATCCACGACAGTGATTTTAACTGACATTTAGCTGATCTGTTGTTCACTTAGTAAAAATTAAATACGTGATTTGCTTCAAGAACCAGACAAGCGCAAATAATCAACTACTGGACAGTTACGCTAGTCTAGGTTGAATGCAAACAAGCCATTTTTTCATTGTTGCGTTGATTATGGTGGACCCCTGCGCATCAAAAAGGTAATCCCCAAAGCAAGATGCTGATAAAGAGCAATGTATGACTTATAATTTAGATGATTACCAAAACTGTGCATATTGATTTGGTCAGCGACTTGACAACTACAACCTCTGTTTTTGTTCTACGGCTCTTTTACTCTAAACGTGGGATCTATTCCCATATAATAATGAGAAACAAGTTAAACGGAGTGGCTTATTTACTCTGTTGCTAGAAGCATAAAGTAGAATTACATACCTTCGTAGCGCAATAGAAAATGTCAGGGCACTTAATTCTTCTCTCTCTCTCTCCTCTTTATTGTGAATTATGGGAAGACGGAATTAAGTTAAAAAAGAGCGATCTGCCGAAAGCAGTAACAATACTCTCGCTTTCGAAGAACTGGCATTGTAAACCCAAACTGAGGCAAGTATAAATTCTGTTCCATTGATCCTGTACGCAACAACCTTGAAGAAAACTCGGTTTCAACTACTGAACACTATCTGATTGGCGAATGCTTGCTCCCTTTTCCTCTCCCAAATTGTGTTACAAAATCATCATCGCATCTGTCAAAATAGCAAATAATCCAACGACATCAAGAAGTCGTCTGGAAACGCTGGTCGAAAGACTATACGGACTAGCTCCACCAATGCTCCAAATTTCTACACAAATAACTAAACCTTCACGCCAGGAAAATGGTGATCTAAAGGAAGAAAATTCGAATAATTGAGAAATCGCATTCTATGAATGAAGGCGTAGTTCGGGTGAACGAGAGTGGAGATGGTGGACAAAGAAAAAGTGTAAGTAAACGAGCCGGGGTTAGATTTTGTAACCAATTGCATGGTTGCGCAGTATAGCGGATAGATGTATTATAAAGTAGGGGAAATATAGATTAATAAACTATGGTAGGTTGTTAGGTATAATTAGTTTTATTGTCATTCTACAGAGGTACCCGCCTCGGTAGCGTAGATGGTAACATGTCTGCCTCACGTTCAACAGGTCCCGAGTTCGAATCTCGGTCATGGTGGGCTACCTGGATAAGGTTATTTCCGGGGTTTTCCCTTATCCTTAAAAGACTAATGTCGGGTAGCTCTAAGCTCCATGGACCCTGGACAGATTTGAGCACCATTTCACGCATTTCATTCACCGCCCGATATGACTTAACGTTGGAGGACGTAAATTACTTTTAAAATATGTACAAAGGAGAGGTATTGACCAGTTTCACAGTAATAGTATTAAATGATCCTGTCATCGCCTAACTCAAAATTGCCCTTGCTTAACTGCTTTTTTTCGAAAATAACTATGTTGTAGGACTAGGCGAATAAGTATTCATATCGCATAGCTTTATGTCAATAACGAATTACTTTACTGCATAATTATAATTATTTTAGTGTTGTCTAAAAGGTTTCTACATCTGGTTATATATCCAATTATTTCACTATCAGAAATTTAACTAACATTACTATATCGTTTTTACACTATCTCTGAAACTTCTATCCCACTGTTTTAAAAAGAGGTTCAAGATAATAGCTTTTACTTTCTTTAGGCTTCCTTTTTTGTCATTTTACATAGCATCCGGGGTCTTTGGCAACTGAATAAACCATAATTTTATGTTTTGCAAAAAATTACACATTTGAGACCTATTAATAAATAAGGGGAACAGAAATAAAACAATCGGCATAACTCAAAAATCAAATAGTCTTCAGGGCCAATTTCGCCAACGGATGTTAAACTTGCTCTAAGTCCATGTTTCCTAACTTTTAAATAAATTTTATATTACATCAAGACTTATTTTTCATCAAGCGTTTTACACCGAATTGCTATTTAACTCTTAACGACAGAACAACTACAAAGCTTTCGAGAAGGAAATGACCAATCTAAGGTAGTTGTGAACGCGTTCCGATGCACTTTTGTCACATCGCAGCGCTCTCTGTACCAGTAATAAACAATTAGAAAGCTTCATCCCAGGTGAGTTTACTGATTTTTTAAGGAATATCAACTGAAAAATCTAGATGTTGAAGAACTAATGGTTCACTACTCGAAAATCGTTAATTATAATTAACGATTTTCGAGCTCGTTACTGATAGAGGTACTGTCGTGTGCGGGAAAGCCAACGGACTTAAAGGATAATAATGCTGCCCGGGAGAATATCCGTGAGTAATTTAATTAAAAAGCAGGTTCCCCCAGGTTCAGTAAGCCAAATAAAGGGCAATACCAAAAATGTTAGTTATGAAGAGTATTTACAGCGGTTTATACCTGAATGTTGCTTACTACATTGAAATCAAAGTGGGCAAAATGTGTTAAGTATCATCCAGGCCCCAACAAAGATGCAGCTTACTTTTCTAAGTAAATGCTTCGGAAGCCTTCCGGATAAATCACTAAATGCTAGCTTTTAGACCCACCTGGGGTCTGAATTCTAGTATTCTTGAAATTATATATCAAAGTGCTGTAGTGCCCCTAATTTTGTATGCTGTATCTGCATTCCAGGATGTTCTTAATAAAAAAATGGGCAGTTAAAAGACTTGCACAAATTCAAAGGGGATTTCTCCTTCGCATAATTCGAGGATATCGTACAATCTCCACTGATGCAGCTCAGATTATAGCTAACGTCGAACCTTTGGCTCTCACTGGTTTATCAACAGCAACTATTATGAATTTAAGACATGAACGTGAACGTGCGTCTTATCTGTCTCACTTAAAACTACAAATCCCTGAGCATCCTACCACAGCAGGACACCCATCAAGTTTTGTAACCTGTTTAAAGGAAATATATAATTTTCATGATTATTACATATATACAGACGGTTCGTGTTATCAATTTGAAAATAATATATCTGCAGTAGGATGTGCTTTTGTTGTTTATGAAAACCAAACGAAACTAACTCACTCCATGTTTAAATTGTCACCTGAATGTTCTGTATTCCAGTCGGAGCTCTTAGCAATTAGAGAAGCTATAAAATGGTGTACTGTTAATGGGAACAGTACCCGTATTCTTAGTGACTCACAATCAGCTCTACTCGCTATTAATGATAAATACAATTTAAATTCATTAGCACATGAAATCAGAACCTTGCTTCAAAACCATCCAGGACATATTTGCATGGGATGGCTTAAAGAACACAGTGGAATTTTAGGTATTGAGAGAGCTGATTGCTTGACTAAGAAGCCTGCAGAATCCAATCTTCCTGTGACATATTCTTTATGTCCTATTTCTACTGTAAGGGGAATAATACATCAACATATTCTTGAAAAATGGAACCAACAATGGCTAACAACTCCAAATGGAAGTTTAACAAAAACATTATTTTTCCCCAGTGTATATGACAGAGGAAAATGTGAAACTCTTGTACCAAATTTTGTTTTGACACAAGTTTTAATTGGGCATGGTAGATTTGGTGAATACTTATCACGCTTTCACTTAACATCCAATCCCGAGTGCATGTGTGGTGAAGAATTTCAAACTGTGGTTCGTCTCCTTTTTCTGTTGTCCCATTTTCTGGAGAGAAAGACAAGAATTAATATTCAAGCTAGACTCTCTAGGAACTGAATTCTCTGCTCCGCTCACATCTTTGCTAATGAAGCCACATGAAGTCATGCTGTTTATAAACTCAGTTTTTAAACGTCTGAAATAGTTTAAATTAACATGCATCAGATTAAAACATCATTCCTTCCTTCTAGTATTTAAAATATTTTTGTTAAAATTGTATAGTTTTATGTATCAACTCTAACCCTAAATAACCACCGTGTAAAATAGGGTTCAGTAAATCTGGATAAATAAAAAAAAAATGCTAGCTTTGGAAATTCCAATATTTACCAATAAATGAAAAATGTCAGTAGCGTAAAATCTGGTAATTAATAATTAATAATTCATCTGGATATTAAAGGAGAACACAGTATGCTGCTGTTGCTAGTATTCCAACCTAACGCATTTACTATAAAACTGTTGGCACAACCACTTTAAAAGTTTTGTATTGCTTTAAAAGCTACTCCTTCTGCAGGTTTCAAACATACGAGTGTTATGATGCTCGTCCATTCTTCCATTAGGAATGACATTCTTAAACGCCAAATACAGCATTCTCTTATAAACATCTTGACCTGCTTGGTGTTCTGATTTCTAACATATATTAAACCCTTTACAATGGATTATACGGTGTTAACACCTAATTTAAGGCATTGCTAAAGCCTGATTTGTTCGACGAAAAAGAATTTTCATTAACTTCTGCATTAAATCAGTTTAAATCTGTGTTAAAATGTAATATTAGTTGGTGAAACCGGTCCTATATTTCAAATAAACTGTATGAGTCATCTCCATATGAAACAAGGTATCTAATGTCCCTTCACTAACAATCCTTACACTTTGAATCATCCTGTAATGTTTTGGACCCATCAAGTTGAAGAACATATTTCAACGAGGTATGGAAGTAACTGGAAATAGTAAAGCACAAGAGAAAATCGTAATGCACACGTAATAACATGTGCTTATCTTCTAAGTTCAACCTTGCTAATTTAAAGTGGAATGGGCCCAAATATTTAGAGAAGGTTAAACTGCAGGTTAGCTCCTATTTTACTTTTCTTTTACTCTTTCCTCTCCCGCTACGTAAGTTCCCGAAAGTAGCTACCTAATGCTTAATTTTACTTCCTCCAATGGGTATGTGGCACATGGGGGAAACCTTTGTTGAGTTCCAATCGGACATTAGGTGCAAAGATTTCAGTCTAACTGCCCAAATGTTTAGAGACCCCTTAATTCAGAAAAATAATTTCTGGAAAACATGTCACGTACCCACGTATATTCGCCTGTGAATAACCAAACTTAATAACAAAATGTTAGATAAGCACCAAGCGCGTATTTAACTTAAGCTGCTTTCAAAAATGCAATGCTAAGATTTTCAGGAAAATATACTCACTACAAACTATCCATTACACATAACATTTTTGTAAACTTATAATTTTGTCAAAAATTTCTCTAACGATTTTCATTACAATACTAGATATTTATGGTACTTATATAACAAAACGTTTTATTTATGTTAGCTTTTTCGGAATAGGCTATGAAACATCTTCATTCGAAGGTAATTTTGTATAATTTGAAATAGCTGGTAAAACTTCAGAAATAGATATTCGTTTATTATTATTATTATTATTATTATTATTATTATTATTATTATTATTATTATTATTATTATTATTATTATTATTATTATTATTATTATTATTATTATTATTATTATTATTATTATTATTATTATTATTATTATTATTATTATTATTATTATTATTATTATTATTATTATTATTATTATTATTATTATTATTATTATTATTATTATTATTATTATTATTATTATTATTATTATTATTATTATTATTATTATTATTATTATTATTATTATTATTATTATTATTATTATTATTATTATTATTATTATTATTATTATTATTATTATTATTATTATTATTATTATTATTATTATTATTATTATTATTATTATTATTATTATTATTATTATTATTATTATTATTATTATTATTATTATTATTATTATTATTATTATTATTATTATTATTATTATTATTATTATTATTATTATTATTATTATTATTATTATTATTATTATTATTATTATTATTATTATTATTATTATTATTATTATTATTATTATTATTATTATTATTATTATTATTATTATTATTATTATTATTATTATTATTATTATTATTATTATTATTATTATTATTATTATTATTATTATTATTATTATTATTATTATTATTAATTGCTAATTGTTATTGTTATTGTTATTGTTATTCTTATTGTTATTATTATTATTATTATTATTATTATTATTATTATTATTATTATTATTATTATTATTATTATTATTATTATTATTATTATTATTATTATTATCATTATTATCATTATTATCATTATTATCATTATT
>JAUKNK010000737.1:22500-52500 GCA_030765055.1 Mantis religiosa
TAAGCAACTTCCGTAAACTCACCTGTCAAGAGATTGGGGTCCCCCTCCCTCTTCCTCCGTATATCCCACCCTTTTGCTTCGTATCCCGTTCGCACCTTTGACACATCCACAATCGCATTTTCACTTACAACTATAACGGCCATCATATAGGTGCGCACGCTTCATATAAAGTTTTATTTCTTAATGGTTTCGGCACTCTTTTTGGTTCCACTTTGCAGCACCGACGCTAAAGCCGACGTGTGTCGAATCCCGCCGATGATACCCGACGGTTTTCGTAAGAACTAGCAGAGTTTATAAATCGTTAGTAGAGTAAGGACTAGCGTTATGTTAGGTTGGTAACGTTTACGTTCGTAATTTGCGCCCCTTTGAAGTTCGTTGGTGTTCGTAATGCGATTGTGTTAGTGCGGTGCAGTGCATTAAGTGTGAGAGGTTGCCAGAGCCACCGGCAGGCAGTCAGATGAACTGCAGCTATATATAGATGGCATTCGCTTTTGCGCACAGCGTCGCTTGCCTGCCAAGCCAAATGAAAACATAACCTTGTTTAAACTAAAGGAACACTATTAAAATAATTCGTGAAATAATATTCACACTTGATGCTCTGCATTTTGGTGTTCCTCCACGAAATTCCGGTCCTTGCTGCCACGTCATTTTTACAAGGTTTGTGTGAAAAAATGTATTTACTAAAATTGAATAAAACTTTTTAGAACATTAGTCTTTCATCTAATAAATTTAACCACGTCTTTTTATTTTAGTTAGTTTATTTGCTAATTTTTCTTTATTTATTTTCATTAATTTATGATTATTTAAAAACAATCCTTTTAATCCTGTTTTGCTACAAGCAAGTTTTTGTAGTGTAGAAAAGGAGGTGAGGATGAAATACTTTAACTCCAAAACTTTACAGTGGAAAACTTTAATACGGGAAAACTTATAAACATCTAACTTCTTCACCTTCTTTACTACACTTTCTTTGCACCTGCTATCATTTGCTTCCTTTTATTTTCCTTTGAGTCACTCGCCCTTCTTTTTGCAACGAAATCGCAGCCTTTCGTGCGTTGGGTCCATCAAAGGAGCATCTAACCTACTAAAAAGCAACATTGCAGCATCTTGAGCATGTGTCAGCATCTGCGAGAGCGTTCCTAGTAACTAATGACGTCACACATAATGGCTACAGGCCCTGCCCCTCGTGCGGCGTTGCACGTTGTACTCCAGAGGATCAGGTATTCCACGAACACTGGCGGGGGCGGTGGGGAGACTGAGACGTAGACACCTTTAATTTAATATAAGGTCCTGTCTTTTCTAACAGTAGCTGCTGATATCTTTGGTCTGTTTCAATCGAAAATAATGCTTTATTCTGATTGGATACGTTTATAGAGAAGAGGAGAATATGTGGGGGGAAAACCAAACGCACAGTCATTCAGTTACAAGCCGGATGCGCATTCCCAGAGTAGAACTGTGAATTATATATTGACTATACTGACCTGAGACGCATACAATTTTACCCCATGTTGAAGGGAGGTTGGGAGGTTGTTTATATATTTAAAACGTTATTCCTATTATAATTGAGTGAGTTGTTTATCAAAGGGTGAATATGAAATTACGTAATTGGACCTGAAATGGCGCTAACATTAGTGGTATTGTAACTCAAGAATGCATATTTGAAAACGAGTATAAATTCATAGAAAAACACCTCTTTCACTGATTCATATGGCTAAATACATTAAAATTATGTGTGTTTATAATTCATATGCCTAACATTACACACAGCTACAAGTTGTAGATCTTCGTTGCTGTGATAAAGTTTTATATTTTAAAGCCTTCGTATGCAAACCTAAATTAGTTTATAAATCACAGCATTCATCAAAAGAAATGTATTATTTGTAATTAGCCTGTTACATATGAGGAAAGAAGTTTGAGAACCACTCTTTGTGACGAGGAAAGAAGTTCCAGTTTTCTTTTTGTATAGTGGCTTTCTGGAATTGAATTTAATCGTTTATAAAGTCGAAGTTATCTAGTTTAGCATTTACATTCGAATTGTTTGTGATTAAGGCAATATACTATAGTACAACATTTTAATTTTAAATGATCATTAGCTTCCATAAAGTGCAAATTTCTTAAAGATTTAAAGAAAACCCTTCCCAAAATTTAATCCCCCTAAAGTACAGCAAATCAGTCAGGTTCTTCCTTGTTTTCTAAACCCAAAAGAGTAGTACTGTTCTCAGATTTTCATAAATTCGTTATATTTGTCCAAAATCGGAATTATTTGGTCTCTTGAATGAACGTTCTGACCCGTGTTTTAAGTGCAAACACATTTCTATGCATTAAACAATGGAATATTCTTTGTATTTCCCCATAAAAAGAAGCTGCAGCAGTCTCAAGCATCCCTCAAGGAAGCATCCCTCATCCTGAAATGAACACGTAGTCATATTTTAAGGAGTCTCTCATTCCTTTTAATTATTTAAGGTAAATGACCTTAATCTTCATGAGCCGTACCGTGTTAAGTTATTTATCTAAACCTATGAAGTACCTAAGTCTATTTGAATACAAACAACTGGGTGCAAACACACTAGGTATCAATAGTATAAAGGCCACCTTAAAAAGGGAGGAACCCTCATGTTTTCAATAATATTGGTACTTGAAAATAGAAACCGCAGTGAAAAACAAAATATTATCCTATGTTTTAAACATGCACCGGTATCGCCAATTTCAGCTATCGATATGCACATAATCGATATGCACGCAGTAAATTTCATGAGTTAGTTTGCTTAAATAGTTGTAAGTGCCTTAAGGTCTCATTGAAAAAATGAGTATCTATCTCTCATATTGACTAATAAATGTTTAAATGAAATATTTCGCTTCTTTCTTTTCTGAAAATTTGAAAACTGTCAATCCATGCCCATTTAAAACTGAAGATCTGGACACACATTCGTGATCGGATCTGAGCGCTGGCTTAAAGGACATTGGAGCTATTGAAAGAATAAATAAATACATGTTCATACAGATGCAAATTTTGATTACAAATCACTCGCTGTTATTTTCATAGCCATCACTTTTAGGGAATTTGACTTACCAGAATAAGTTCATTTATTCATATTGTTGTGTTGAAAAACTTAAAATAATGGCTGCTTATTAACTGAACCAATTACATTTTGAATACATTTGACAAATATTATTAACTTAACGCATATAATTTAGCTCAAAAATCTAGAAGATATTCTCGTGTATCTCTGTCAAGAACTGCTTATGGAAGCCTGATTCGCCTGAGGACAACAGAGGACAATAGTTGCAACGTTAATCAAATCACGTTCATTTTATGTTTAGAAAGACACAGCGGTCAACACCTTAGCTGCGATGTCAGTATAATTATAAATGGAATTATGCCAATATATTATATTAACACATATATGTCACTTTTTAAGCCCTGGATCCATAGAGCTTAAAGTTGCCCAGCATTCATCTTTCAGGAAAAGGGAAAACCTCGAAGAAAACTTATACAGATTACTCATCCTGACCGAGATTAGAACTCGGGAACTCTTGATTCTGAGGCAGACACGCTACCCCTAACCACAGAAGCGAGGATATATAAGTCAGTGTGTCTATGCGTTTGTGTGTGGCTTTGTGATTTATGTAAAACTGCTTATATAAGTCTCTGATTTGTCTAAGGACAATAGAGAATCATTTGGTAGATCATTTCCCTTATGTAGTCTTACTACCAAATATACACTAACAATTATAAATCAGTTTCTGTGGCTTTGAGGTAGATAGGTGTTAAAGGCCCCCAAGAGATGGATAAATAGGATTGCCTGATGCATATGCAACATGCTACCCTTTCCGGTAAGGTGGTCTGCGTCTGACCCCACTTTTCTGCGCCTTTATGTAGATTTCTGCAGTAAACTACCGTAGTAACAGTAAATATGTTATCTAATGTGTTTTGAAGTTTTATTGCTAGCTGATTGCTACTGATCCAGTCATGCGTAAACATCTTTCTCAACGGCTATAACATAATTGTCTTTGAACCATCCTTAATGAATACTGCAGTTCAAAAGTAGGTACATGAACCAAATTATCTTAGAAGCAGTTATCTGGGTTTTTTTTTTTTTTTTTTTTTTTTTTTTTTTTTTTGCATGGAAGCTATCAGTTTACAGAGATATTATAAAACCAATGCCACAAAATATATCAGTAAAAACACAACTACACCACAGTACATTAAATTAACACATTTCTCATCTTAGCTATAGGCTAAAATAGAGTAGAAATATACAAATGATAAATTAGAAGCAATTAGATATTAATGCACTGTCAAATTCATTCCGCAGTACGAATGAAACTTACATGTTGGATATCATTTTTAAACTGCCAAGCTGCAACTTATTTTTACACAATTTTATAAAACGCTTTTAAAATATTGCACACTCCAGGGTAAAGCTTCTCAAATTTAACATCTTCCTTAGCGGCTGTTAGAATAGAAAATAATTTCCTGTATCGCTCATTAAATATTTCTGAAAAGGTTTAGCTGCATCAGTGGCATTGCTCTTGAAAAAACAGTTCCCAGTCTAATTTTTTGTGTAATTTATATCCTTTAACTTTTTAAGTAATGTACGATGAATAGAATGAGTGAAATAATGCTCAAATGGACCCAGGGTCCATGGAGCTTAGTTACCCGCCATTCGACTTTTTGGAGAAAGGAAAACCTCGAAAAAAAGTGTTCCAGGAAGCTCAACGTGACCGACATTCGATGCTACCATCTACGCTACCGAGGCGGGCTAAAAACTTTTAAATTTAATATATATCCAAATAATAGTAATGGATAAATTATTATGTTAAGTTATTATTCTGATATTTCTTAAGTAAGTTTGAAAAAGGAGCACAGAGATATGGGCATATCTGTGCAACCTGTCCTGCAAGCTGTCCTTAGCTGACCATATTTCTTGTGCTTATCTTTGTAACAATTTGCTTATAATGACGTTTCTTTTACAAAAGCTGGCCGTTTTGTAATGTACTTCAGAATTTGTGTAATAAACTGTCCTATTTAAATGTCCATAGGTGTTAGTTTAGTTTTCCATAATCATGAACCATTTTAGTTCATTCATTAACAGTATATGGTTAATTTATTTTTGTAGTGCAATTATATTCGTATCTACTATACGCAGTGAGAAAGTAACACTTTCGTCGAATAGAATGACTGAAATATCTTGTGATACACGTTTCCCTGGAGATCCATGCTTTACTGCAATATTGGTGATCAATGCGGAAGAAGAGAGTAATGGAGAATGGTCGACGAACTGCTCGTTAATTAGCTGTTGGATCGATTTACGGCTTAAACGTCTGAAACAACACTAGATACTTTATACCTTAAGTTCTCTTTAAGCGGATTACCACTGAAGTTTACAATAAATTTTGCAAACATTAAACGTGTGAAACAACACTAGATGCTTTATACCTTAAGTTCTCTTTAAACGGATTACTACTGAAATTTACAACAAATCTTGCAGAAATTCACAATTTTAATTGATGGCTTTAAAATATTTAAGGACCATAAATTCAAATTGTAATTTGACTTTCCTGTGTCATAAACACATAAATTCATGTAAAGTAGATAACAGATCTAGAATTAAAAAGGTTTTCATTTTGAAAAGTAAGTTTTTCAGCAGATTCGCTTTTTCAAAATGTTCCATACTTTGTAGTTTTCAATCAAATCCTGTGATATTTGTCATGTAGCTTTCCAAAATACCGCAAATTGAATCTGTAATACAAATATCTGTTTTTATTTTTGACGGCTTTTGACTTATTACATAGTTTTTGAAGCTATAGGGTAAAGTGAGGTATTTTCGTGACATAGGCAATTTCGTGATACTTTTCCGAAGGGATGTCACAGAGAAACCAGTTGGTGTTAAGTCGTCTTTCACTGTTGGTAGTTGACATATTTGTTCCTAGAGCTCACAAGCTATCGGCAGACTGTTAACACCAACTGGTCTCTGTAAGATCCCTTCGAAAAAGTATCACGAAAATACCTCACTTTACCCTATAAAACATTTTTAGGTCTAATATATTTCAAATGACAGAATTCAAAGGTCATTGTCTTTTGAAGTAAAGCTGCTAAAACAAACATATTTGCCTGATTGTGCTATATATATAAATTTCCCGATGAAATTCCTTGAAAGTTCCCTGTAAATGATGAAATTCCCTGAAAGATAGGGTATTTTCAGGTATTTGCTCACTCTGTAAGAAACGGCCGAGCTGACCCCACCGGTGTTTGGGAGACCCTTGTCCTTAAGGGACATTATGGGTTATTTATTTATTTGTTTGTTTATTTATGTATTTATTATTTTAATAAAATTTAGCTTTGAAATGTAATAACTCCGTGACTATAGCAGACATCGCCCGGAAATTTAAAAGCATCTAATTGTTATACAAGACAATATTAAATGTAAATTTTCAGCTAATTTGGCTGGAAAGTTTAGAAAATCAGTGTAGCATTCCCTGAAGGCAATAACATATTTTCCATGAATTCAGCATGTGATGACACTTACACATTAACAAACACCTTGCAGCATGTTTGAGAGGTATTTCTTAAAACGTTGATAGTTTCGTGATAGTGAAATATGTTCAACAAAGCCAGGAACTGCGAGAAAAATAAATGGTGTTAATGCTTATGCAGCTCACAGTTCGTTAAGTTGTGAGTATTTGGTAAGGAAATACAAAATTGGAAATGCTGCAACTGAATAGAACTTACGTCAACAACATCCAATCTTGTGATAACTTGCTGATTACGAAACTGGAGGATCCCAGTGCAAAGCTCCTGAGGATCAGTTGACAATTATTCAGAAATAGGCGATTCTTGGACTAAACTAGGCCTGGGGAAGAGTGTTCTGAAGCTGTGAACAGAATAGTTGCTCCCTTCCATACGTGCAGTAGTTACTAGCTCACATACATATACACGTTTTAGGAATAAATAGAGTGGAAGTAGGGGATTGACTTGATATCTTTTGAGTACTGTTCCCCAGGACTAGCAACCACGCAGAAACGTTGGAATATGAGCTGACCTTATACCGCCTATCTCTACAGGGGTGGCTCTTGAACACTTACAAGACAGCACGGAACTCTTAAAATTCAAGAAAAGGCCTTGTTTATTGCAGAGTATATTCTTCAGATGGACAGAAATTAGTATAATTTTACACTTATTGAAAGCACAAACTTGCTTACATTTACCTTGCTTTCTGGTGTGTAGGTATAGGGGTCACCCTCTGTTTTGCGTGTGCTTTTGCCTGAGGGAATATTTTATTCCCGGTCCGACTGAGTGAAGAATATATGCTTTTTCTCTTTCTTTCTCGTCAACCGCTGCCCCTTCATTCATCATCTCCTTGACTCTTTTTCTTTCTCTCTCTCTCTCACACACACGTGAAGTAATTTCTGCAAATCAACCGTTATCTAAGGGTAGCGTTTGTGTATATTTTGTTGCTGCGCCCAAAAATAAAACAACACTATTCTACTTTCTACAGGACAAGTTGTCAATGTTTGACTTACATTTAATCTATTTAACATACCGTCCGATATGACTTTTGTGCCTTTTCTTTATATTGTGCTAGTTTTACATCAGTATGCATGTCAGTATCTCTTTTGCGTTATGCAGTATGATTTAGTCTGTATCAAATTACTAATCAAGGCTTCACGGGTGATCAGCCGTGTCAAAATAATAAACGTCGAGCTTTAGGCCACTGTAAACTCCGTGGCCTTCTTCAGGATCTGAGGTTTGCCACAGTTGCAAACATCGTTCAGAATGAAAAGGACTTCAGAGGTTATTCCTGGTAAGTTCAAGATGAGCGTTTAATTTCTCATTAAGACATATTAAACATATGATGCTTTAATTGACATTGATACAGACAGGGAAGTTTTTTCTTTCTTTCTTTCTTTCTTTCTTTCTTTCTTTTTTTTTTTTTTTTTTTTTTTTTTTGTAATTTACGCCCTCCAACGTGAAGTCATATCGGACGGTGAGTGGAATGGGTGAAATGATGCTCAAATGAGTCCGGGGTCCATGGAGCTTAGGGAAGTTTCGGTGTAGAGTTTTTGTTAAGTCACGATCATGCTGTGTACAGAGAGACAGACCCGCACACACACAGAGAAATATACGCATATATTTTTCTGAAACTTTTGATGGACAGGTTCTGGGGCCTATTACCGGTAAAAAGATTTTGATCACCTATGATAAAAGCTAAATTATTTCAATGTACAAACACTTTTTAAAATTAAAAACACCAGCAAAATTAATATTATGTCCCTCTGGTGTTATATACAATACAATATGGCGTAGATTTTAGTCTCTTAAAAGTATCCAGCCTTTGCCCTCAAAAACGCTGCACAAACTGTTGACATTCTGGAGGTAAGATTGTGTAGTGTTTTTGCAGATATTGCACTCCAACACGTCTGCAAATTATTTTACAGATCTTCAACGTTATATGACCCCAGTTTTCTCACTTCTCTGTTAAGTTCGTCCCATAAGAGTTCATTGGGATTTAAATCAGGTGATTGACTTGACCAAATCATATTTTCCAGTTCCCCACATTGATTTTTTTTTTATTGACATACCCTCTGCACAACTTAGAAGCATGTTTGGGATCATTGACCTGCTGTTGAATAAATTCAGGACCAATAAGTCTCTTGCCAGGTAGATTAGCATATTTTATCAGTATCCTGTGATATCTTACCTTCTTTAATGTTTCATTAATCCTCACTAGATCAACAACTTTTATCACATGCTAAACATCCCCTCACCATAACCGACCCTTCACCATGCTTCATCATTGGCATCACACATTGACTCTTCATACGTTCTCCATGAAGTCGACGAACAAACTTTCTACGATGGCTTCCATGCACTTGAAACTCAGACACCTCCGTGAATAACTCCTTGAACCATTGCTGAATGCTCCAGGTTTAATATTACTG
Source organism: Mantis religiosa (assembly GCA_030765055.1). Taxonomy (NCBI): domain Eukaryota; kingdom Metazoa; phylum Arthropoda; class Insecta; order Mantodea; family Mantidae; genus Mantis; species Mantis religiosa. The sequence goes on from JAUKNK010000737.1 coordinate 31,441, forward strand.
TGTGATTGTAACCTTTTCACCCTATTTTGTTTACCTAGTATAGTTTCTTTTTTCTATGTTCGCTTTAGAACTTGTTCACGAAGGCTACGTTTCACGGTTGAGACAAAGATTGGAGCTGTTTGCATACTATTAACTTTCTCGCCAATTTCAGATGCTGTACGAGTTCTCTGGCGTTTACTTTGTACACATATAAACTGATCTTCCCTATATGATGCTACTCGGAGTCTTCTAGATCGGGAAACAATTTCATTGGCACCAGGTTTTTGAACTTCTGCGATGTTATTGTAGATTGGGCTGTGCCAACTTTTCTTGCTATTGTCCTACTAGAATATCCTTCTAGATGCAAAGCTACAAAAACAACACATTTTTCAATTCAAATCTCCTCCTTTCTTCTTTTGTTAGGAGGTAATAGTGTAAACTTTATCAGGCATACAAACACCCTACAAGATGCGCACAGTGTACTGTAAACCAATGTGAACTGCTTGTAAGACAGACTGCTGAAAGAATGAGGCCTATTCGAATGGAAACGTCATAGACAAAGGCACGTCAGTGTAGTTGTGGGGACACTTCAGCATTCCTCTACGCGATAAACCAGTCAAACACACAACAGAAGCAGGTAGTATTTGCATGTTTATACATATTTTTATCAGCATGTGTATATGATAGAAAATTTAAAATGAAATCCCTGCTTTATCCAAAAATCCATAGTTGTGATGGGTGATCGGAAACTTTTGAGCATTACATTTCCAGTGTAATTTTGACATCGAACTTTTTAGTAGAATGCATGACTTCTCCTATTTACTATATGTAGTGGAGATGGTAAATTATGTTAATGTGCAACTGTTTGAAAACCAAATTCTGTATCCCCATTTCTGGGAAAAATATAAGACATATGATATCATCAAACTTTCCTGTATGTTAACTATGGCTATCGGCATCACAAAGGAATAATGTTGAACAGTGTAAACAAATTTTGCATTCTCAGTTTTTCAGTGGTTTTCAATGGGGAATGGTTACACCCTATTGTTGACTCGTTAAACAATGGAAACGTATCACCCTTTCATCTGTAGAATATCTAAGAAAAATCCAAAGTTAACCAAGATAAGTGTGGTGATATTACAGAGCAGAACCCTTAGCGAGAGACGTGTCCTCTGCGTTCAAATTTAAAGGACCACTCACTCTCTTCGTAAATGTTTCTACACAAGAGGAGTGTTTTAGGAATGATGAAGTCGCTTAAAACCAACTGACTTGGTTTTTAGGATGAAAATCGTAATTGAACTTTCTTTAACGATGTCAGAAACGTCTTCGAATCCATCATTCTCGAAGGGTAGCAGGAGAGGATCCTCATATTATAGAAAACGATAGCCCATAAAATTCCTTTATAATATGAAATGTCATTTACATTGAAACTTTGAATTTTAATCATTTATTCGTTTAATGAAATAAATTAATATTAAAACATTCATATTTCCGTAGACTGTATGCCAATAAGTTGTTCATTTTAAGAGAAATATTTCTGCTTTAAAGCGAAGTAATTCCCAGGGAGGTTAATATATCTAAAAGTTCCGTTATAATGTCAGCAAGGATTTCTCGGAGTGTTTCATTCTTTACACGTTTTATGAACCTTATATGATAGTGCATAATTACATAGAGCATATTGAAATAGAACTGACTATCGCTTCCGAGCAAGCTGTGCATATGCTTCACCATTGCCGCTGCATTCTGTAATGATCGGGAACTAAAATTTGCATAAAACTCATTAAATGCTTCATTAAAATCACTTACAGATTTAGCATATGAACAGTTATTAATGCATATAACAATAAAAAGCGTTATCTATAGAACTTCGTGACAGGTGCTAACCATTGTCAGAACAAACAAAAACGTTGTAAGAACTATAGTGCTAAAAATAATATCATACATTATTTACTCCCGAATGGTAATGTAACAACAATATATTTATAGTTCACTCCCTTTCTCTATTACTACAGTATGTATGGGAAGTATTGTATTCAATCCAAAAATTCAACACCGAAACTTTGCCGGCAATGCACATTTTGATACTCCTTAATCCAAAAAAGAACGTATTTTTAAGTGTCTGTGTCTGTCTATGTGGTTGTATGTGCATGCATATGTGTGTGTGTGTGTGTGTGTGTGTGTGTGTGTGTGTGTGTGTGTGTGTGTGTGTGTGTGTGTGTGTGTGTGTGTGTGTGTGTGTGTACAAACAGCATAACACATAAACAAACAGTCGGCTAAATACCAAACATGGTGTTTAAGTTTAGCACTTAGGAGTTTCAAGAACGCCTCCCCTCCCCCCGAACTTGTCTTTACACAGAACAGCTTATGAAAATGTTTCTTTTATCAAAAATGACTATAACGATTTTTATTAAAATATAGTACCTGTGTTTAAGAGAGCTTCGTGTCAAATTAAATTTATACCTAGAATTTTCTGAGAATTCCTCAGAGGTAAGCTAGTAAGCTGTAAGATGTATACAGATTCTCACTACACAAAAAGTATAGATATTTTTAAACCACACAATTTATCTCCACTACACTTAATGAACCATTTCCGATATATTCCTTTAGTTTGTTCTATTTTCCAATACTTCGTTTCTCAATAAGTAGATTTTTTTATGCCCTGGGCATTCAGAGAGAACAGACTACGATCGGCTCTTCAAATTTGTCTGTCGCTTAGGCCTATTGCATTGTTATCTTCTCTTTGTACCATCTTACAAAACAAAATGCAATTAACATTTCTACAAACGTCTATCTCGATTAATATGACGTAGGTATAAGTTTTTCTAAGAATATTTTGTACAAGAGTGGGTAGAACAGTCCTGTGAGTGCACACCTCAGGTTTTTATTGTATCGATGCTATAGTGTGGCAAAAGGATGCAAATATTTAGAGCCATTTATCTCTGCAGAACTTTATTAAAAACTACTTCCTTTGAACGACTCGTTAAAACAGCTTAAAACTACAAAGAGGTTTAAAGTACTAAACTTAATTTGAGCGATCAAGATAGATAATTGATAAAATAGTTTACAACAGTACATTTCACCCCTGTTTCTTTGCACTAGTACCAGGGATTTGACCAATTGCCTTGATTCTTTCGAGTGTACATAATAGTCATGTCATTTGTCCTTTTCTTGATTTGCAGTGGTGTGCAACAGAAGGAAGTTGAAATGCATGGTGTTAAATTACTAATTCCAAAATGTTCATGTTTGGAATATATTAGCTTTCTAACTCATGTATACCGTCCTCATCATCACTGCATTCAAGAAACAAATCACAAGGTCTATTCTGTCCCGAGAGAAGCCTTAGGTCATATTATCTGTCAATATCACTAAGGTCTTGTGGTGGTTTTCTAATAGAAGCCATTGCCCTGTTTTAACATCCTATATTAAACACCATGGAGCCTAATCCTTTTTCTCTTTAATCCTCCCATCAGTGATATGCTGATCCTACTCCACCGCAAATGTCAAACTATTTATGCCGAAACCTATCTTAAACTTTGCAAAAGAAAACCTTTGGCATAAGTTTATCTTAGTCATATATTAGCAGTCAGTTTAAACTGCCAAGTGTCGAAGTTGAGATCAGGATGCTGCAACAGCAATGTATATATCCAGAAGAAGGAAAGTTCTATTGCCCGCTTCTTTGTTCAACGTATGTTTTAAGCTGGCAAGGGACATCTAGGATAGTCAATGAATATATGTATGTAATAGTTCAAATTGGTGATTTGGCAGAATCTTCGGAATCTTGGAGGGGAAGACATTATATCCTGCATCTGGTCTTTTTTTATGGCAAACTGCTTCAAGGTGGCGTTTTCTTCCCTGGTTATGAGAAAATTAATTGCGATGTATGAAATTATGGCTTACTGAACGAATTCCATTTTAAATCTACTGTATACAAATCAAATATTTTCTTTAAAATGGACAAATACGTTGCACTAATCGTAATTAAGATAATATACGAGATTGGAAATTAAAGTTTGAAAGCTTTGCTTTTGCTTCCTTTCGCCTAAAAAGGTTCGCGACAATTGTCCAACGGCAGAAGTCCAGAAAATATCCTGATCTAAATTACACTGAAACGAGCAGTCGACCTCTTCATTATCTGCTGAGGTTTTAAGGTAAAGGGTGGACAACGAAGGGCAACAACTGTTGTACTATGAGTTCCAGAGAGACCTTTAGCGCTAACACATCCCAGATTGAAGGAATGAAGTTAGAGAACTGCAGGAGATCATAGGACCTGGTGCCAGGATGCGCTGAACAGGCACCAACACTTCGGGCCCGGTGTCGTCACCAGGGACAGCAACTACACAGCGCCGCCCAGTACGAAAAAGAGTATTTGCAACATACAAGCGCCAGAGTCATCTCTCTGACACCGCCACACACCACGAGCCTGGAGGCATACCTGAGAGGTGTTAAGGAACTAGAAACAAGGAAAACCTTGCTATGAAGGTAAGCATACCTACATTTGCTTAAATGATATGGGTGACCACGAAAAAGTCCAAGTCACAGTGCGCGGTAGACGGAGATGAAAATCGTGACCTCCCGAATGTAAGTCGCACAAGTTACCGCGGCGCCGCTTCATTCAGTGGGACTTTAGGGAGTCATGCTCTACTTCGTAATCGGATACGTTGGCTGAGTTCACGGAGATTCAGCAATCTCAGGGACCCTCGTTGCATTGAAGAGGGCTGGCTCCCCATAAATTTAGCTCCTTTATTTTATGCTGGAATTAGTACACATCGTGCCAGCCATTTATGTACAAATCTTCACGATACTAGGTCATCAATTTATTATGAATCCGCATTGCTGCAAACCCAATTGTGCACCCCGTTAATTCCATTTTACATTACATGTACTCCAGGCATTGTCTCCTACTGAAACAAAGAAATCAAGCTTCTGCTACGAGTTCCGAACTGAAATTGCATAGGCAAGTAAAAGCGCTAAAGCCAGAGCAAGTCAGTTTTATTTTTCACTGTACCCACTGAAACTCCATGAACCTCTTTGAGGCGTCCCATTACAACTTATTGCTCGCAAATCATTAAATTCTCGCTAAATCTGTATGGGATCTCTTATTTCCATACCAGAAAACGCTACCGAAGAAGATGATATTTAAGGACGGAACCAGCGAAGGAAGACCAATTGGACCCTTCAAAACCCAGCGTTATCAATGTTTACCTTATGCAAACAACTGCTAAATTTTCACTCCAAGAAGGGAGGAAAGAGGGTGTAAAAGTGATAACACATGGAAATAGTTACACTAAATAGTCCTGCATATGGTTTTGGTATAAGGCGAGGCTAGCACAAAGTTTTGTACCAGTGTAACAAGTATTTTGTGGTATGACCAGGTTCGGAAGAGTAACTTAGCACCTCAAATTTTAGGTTTCTTTGTGCCTATGCCCATGACGGAGCTCTCATGAGGAAGAGCTGAGGTGAACGGAGACAGAGAGTAGCTAGACCCAGGAGACACAACAGCAAAGGACTGGGTCCATACAGTTCAGATTACCTCGTAGAGCATGCTCCTTTGCTCCACAGCAGGTTTACACATCCCACTAGGTGGCCCCACAATCGAAGACTGCCTCTCTGCATACAGCATACTTTCTCACTATCGGGCAACGCCGAATTATAACCCGAAAACGACCAAGAAGGTGAAGTAAAAGAGTGAAGCCAAATGGAGGGACAGGAACTTCAGGAAATGTAAGTAATCTTCCCGCCTAACAACCGAAGGAAAATCCTCCGTTGTTACCGCTGCACCAGCTCGCTCTGTAAACAAATATTAAGTTTATTTTAAATAATTGCATAAAAGAAACTATGGTGGTTTAAGAATTTCCTGGAAGGGGATTTGTAATTCGTTACCGAACAAGAAAAGGAAAGAGCTCGAGAAGGAAAATTTATGCATTGGAGATCGAGTAATGAGCAGGAAGAATAAACAATTTAGATATAGCTTCCAGATTCTTAAGGAAACAGCTGCTTCAAGTTTGATTCCCACTTCTAGAATGTGGAAGATTTTACTCCTCAATTTATGAAAGAGAAGAACTGCAGCGTTTTCAATGGCTTTCATTCATTGCTAGACGTTTTACGAGATAACGTGATGGAAATGAAGAAGCGTTAAAATCCTCGGGAAGACGAGCATATGAAAAAGTATGTGAGCGCACACTCTAATTCTCAGAATAGCTTTATATCCACTTCCATATATTAAACGTTTATCATCACTTGCTGCTGTCACTGCAATTGATGCCACTTTACAGACTTAGTAAACATTGAAGTAGACTTATTGTCTGAGACAGACTTAATACATTGAGGACGTTTGTTCTATTGTGCCTATGGCCACACAACTGGAAGAATGTGTACAGTTGCAAATGCAAAACGCTGGATCCTATCTCTAAGAAGAAAAAAAGGACATATCTGTCGCTTAGATGCGTCTTTAAGCTTTACGTATAGCCAATCTTTATAATTAGACTGATATCGCAACTAAGGTGTTCACAATAGTAAGTTGCAGGTACAAACTTAGCATCGATCTGCAATGCAGCATACCGTGAATCTGTGTAAACCACGTTCGTTGTTTTCTGGTCAATAAAGAAAATGATAAAGAATTTTATTTCCCTGTTAAATATGTGGTGTAAAGAATCTAGAGATTAACCTACCCTATTCTCTATTGTTGTTTGAAGTTCTGGATTTAATGATTATCTGACGCAGGACTTACATATGACGTATATATAAAGTACATCAGTAAGTTGTCTCAAAGATGGCTTCCTTTGGTTATATCCAGGTATGCAAAATGGGTTTGTAACCAACCTACGTAGTGGCAGTTACCGTGTTTTTCTTGGTGTTATTAAATATTTGCTAATTGGATTCGCTTAATTGTTTAGTAGGTAACTCGTTAAAGCCATTAAAATCATCAACATTAACTGAACGGATGTGTATAATAACAGGATAAAAGTTATGGCCCAGTTATGTTACGCATCCATCGATCATGAATGTTCTTGTAATGGCCATGATCTAGGGTGTAGCATAGTTCTAAAATATTATCAATTATATTTAATTTAATGAAAGAAAATATTTTAATGTAATTCATAGTTTACGGTTGCAGAGCAATAATCGGATTTAATACGATCACGTTTATTCAATAAGTTCTTCTGTGATGCAGATAAACTCCTCAAGATACCTATAGTCCATTTTATAATTAAACTGACATCGCACATAATGTAATTATAATAGTAAAGGAAAACTAGCTTCTATTACGTGATTTATTTCACGTGAGCAAAATATTCTGATGCATTTGATTGCTAAAGTTAGATATCAATCGATTCCTACTAGATATAACGGTGGTAGTGCAGCCAATGAAGGATGCGGTGCTGTGATCTTCAAGATTTTTAATTTAATTAAAGATATTTAATTTTTTATTTAAATCATTACTTTCATGATTTCTCGTAAATTCCAATGATTTTCATCTTATTCTTTGTAACAATTAGAAAATAATTTTACGTGCAATTTTTCCCCCAAAAATATTCGGCATTTCGGAAAAATAAGTTCTGTTTAACTCAGGAAAAGGTGTCAAAATTTTGAATTCTCAACAGTTTTACTCAATTGCATCAGTAACATCTCCATTTTTATGCTTATCAAATTTATTTCTCCATCTTAGTGTAGCAGATGTATATAAAGTTTAGTTAACACATAAAAAGTTGAATATTCGTTGCAGTTTTCAAAAAGTTATACGAGGAACAAAGGAAAACTCTGGAACTTCCGAGAGAGTGTTTGTTTCCTCTTTCTGCATATTAAATTGAGTTTTCTCTCTCTTGCTTTAATTTGTCTGCTTGTGAAAGACATTATCTTTTTCACGTTGTTATGTAATTACCTCGGTACATAGTATGTTTGCATTTTAACCCTAACTTTTTTAGAGGCGTAGCTCTTTCTTTAACCTGACTGGCGTTTCTAATATGTATCCATGACCATAACATGCACAAATAAGTGAGTGAGAATTGTAAAGGATGATTAAGATATACACATTAATGTATGTTCCTCTTCTTCTGCACTAGGTATCTCCTATTGGCTCTCGTGAATGTCCTTTTTTTTTAGCATAAAGCGTGACAATTTATCTGGCAGTTTTGCACATTTTTTGCACATTTTGAGGTGCACATTAGCCAGGTAGGGAAAAGGTGCGGAACATCAGAGGGGCAAGGTACTCCAAGACTGCCGTGTGGAGTTCTTCATGTCCAATGAATTTTGTGTAATCTGAAAACTCAAAAAAAAAAAAAAAAAAAAAAAAAATACGCTAGTTTTCTAAGACCTACTTTAAAACACTTTCCTCAATTTTCTTTTCTGATTTTCATAAAAAAAAGAAGTAACATGCATTTTTAATTAATGCTTCGAATGATTTTTTGTCGTTGTTATTCCTACTTTTCATAGCAATTTTCCCCATGTTTATAATTTTCTGTGCACTATTTTAGTAAACTGAGTATATCTCTGTTTTGAGTTCTTTTTAATGTTTATGTAGTTCTTAGCAATTTTACAATTAGTTTTGATACCGAAATTAAAGGATTGAAATAAGTAAAGAATCATGATGGATTTCAAAGGAATGTTGGTTCTTTGTTACAACACATGCAAGTGCAGTTGAGTGGAATAGCAACGGGGTTGAATAGTTGTTTTAACAAAAGAAACGTAAGAAACAGTGTCCTTAGCAGAGTTCTAAAGGATAGCACTTGACTCCGTTTGAATAGGTATTCTTCGGACCCCTAATAATCACAATGGACAAAGATAGTCACAAAGGGAATCTTTGTGTGAAAAGAGGGCTTCCAGAAAGTGAAAGTTACACACCCACGCGCAGTTGTGGAGGATACTCAGTTGCGTGAAGCCGTAGGGCAGTCCTCTTCTGTCTTGGTCGAAAGCAGACCAGAAGCGATGAGAGAAGATATTTGTCGGTTCATATATACATGATTCTTTACTTATGGCAATCCTTTAATTTCGGTATCAGTTTACAGGTCATTTTTCAAACACTTTTAGATCATCAGAATTGGGGCTTTGATGATAACTAAGCTGAGGATTTTTCGAGCACTATGGCCGGAACGAACGGCAATTAGTTTGCACTGCAAGTGGACTTCACGTTGTGAGTCTGCTGCCATTCCCCGTACAGTCTGTGCACATATACAGTTTACAACTTATCTTGCTGTCTTCAAGTGTCGGTTCTGTGTCAAAATATTAGTTTTTATCTAATTCTTTTAAGATTTAACCTTATATTAGCGAAATTATCTTACAGATGAATAGAATAGTTACTGAAGTAGCGTAAACACTTTAATTGGTATTATTATTTATGTAAAAATGTTAGTTATATAAAATATCCTACAGTAAAATTATAGAAGTTAGTAGAATCAGATGTTTCCTGGCATTTGCTAAAGATAGTGCTAAGGCACTCAAATTGCGCTTCTTCGCATATTTGTCACTTTAGAGAAAGGAAAACCTTTTTTGCTTTGAAAAAAGGGCTTCAGCAACTGCACAACTAATGCAAGCTATGTAAAAATCCGCTTTAGGGAATTCTTTTGTATTTTCTGCCTAGCTTGCAAGTTTCAGGCAGAGTGGTAAAAAATTGCTTCGTGAGAGAGGATATTATTTTAAAAGTGAGAACATTTTATGAAGCAAATTCCTTAATAATATTACTGTATTTTCTCTTTGCCCCGATGTAGATATGCACGTACTTGTTAGTGCGGTCAAAAATCCGGCACAGAACAGAAGCAATCAAAAATAAACATCCACACCTTATGAAGGATTGTGTCAATTATGTGACTAGCTATACTGCCGAATATATAGCCTGCACATCAGAATGTATAAGACATTCTGTATTAAAACGCAATTGTTCATATTGTACCCATATTGTATTGCAAATATTGTAAAATTAAAATAAATATTGCATGCCCTAGGTTCGTGCAGTATACATTGTTCCCATCATATATATATTGCATAAGATAATAGGTAATACATAAACCTGAGGCGTTATCTATTCGCAGTCGATAGCATTGCCATGCATTCAATCGTGTATACGCTTGGTCACCTGATCGTTCTAGCTTCCATATCGCCACCTCACGATTAAATTTTGTGTGTCGGATCTGATCTTTGCGTATAGACAATCTGAAGTAGACTGCTTGAGAAAACCGCAGCCTAGTGATAACGTAACTAAGATGTAGTTATATAATGCATCTGTCCAATTTTAAAACGCCAATTAAATACAGTGAATGGAAAACTACCTGACTGGTTGAGGGTTATTTGTTCTCCCCATAGACCTACCGTGTTGTCTCTGTCATCATTCGTGATACATTCCTTTATTTACTCCAACCTAAAAAAGGAGCAGCTCAATGGAAATTGGGAGGTCACGTAGTAAACCCACAGGACAAGTGGGTAAATACAGCAGCAAAGAGCATCAGACTGTAGAAAAAAGACAGAGGTGGTCTGACGTCTTCAAAGCCGATTGTAGAAAGACTTCAAGGCACAGGACAAGATGGGGAATTAAAAAACAGTGTATTCTAGTGTAACAACATGGATCGGTTGAAATGTTCTGTAAATGTTAGGTCCAATATATTCGTTTTCCATTCTCTACTTCTTACTTGTGGTAGATGTTGGAACACTTAGAACCCCAGTATCGATTTTTCGCCTAACACAGACGTCTGGAAGTCCTCTATCTTCAAAAGAGGTCACTGCAGAAAACTGTATTCCTCTGCCCTGAATATTTTTGGAAAATTCTTCACCCTCCAATATATATGTACGTAAAACTGCAAAAATGTCAAATGGAAAGAAATAGCAAAACAAAGAAATAAATTTTAAAACATGAATTTATTTACTATTACACTATAAGGCTATATATAGCAATATTTAAGACATGGAAATAAACATGTTCCTATATACACTAACATCATCTATTTGAAAAAGATTGAAACTGTTAATTGTCTTTGCTTCTTATGTTACTTCACGTATATTACACAATTCCTATAAAATATGAATATACTGACCTTTCTGCTATCACAACCTTGTGAAAATAACACTCAGCTTTGCATATCAGAATGCTTTTGTAAGTTACGCTCTCAGTAGAAGAAGGAAAAAATAAAAAACTGCGCATCTGCAGCCTCGTTACTGCGCACTGCGTGGAAGTGTCACTCCACTAAACTTAAAGATGCCAAAACAAATATTTCGAGAAAGGATCATGCTATGAAAGAGTTATGTGACAAACTGCGTATTTTATTTGTTATCCATGGTAACGTGATAATTTTTAAATATATTATAAACAGCATTGGACTTATTAAATACATCCGCTTCAAGCTATCTGCAACAATGAAATTTTAACTCCCGCTCTTACTGCATCCTGCACCGTAGGCGGTGACACTGATGATACATGAAATGAAGATGGAGCACCTGTGGAATGAGGTGGCGGGAGGAAACCGGATATCCCGGAAAAAGCCTGCCCCAGTGCCGTGTTATCCACCACAAATCTCACTTTGCGGTTGCCTGGGATTGAGCTCAGGCTACCTTGGTGATAGTCAAGCTGTCTAACCACTCAGCCACGGCGCGGCTCATGTTATCTGCACTTAAAATATTGTGTTAATATAAATAGTGAAAACAACAGAGACTTAAAGTTGCAGAGACTTAAAGTTGCTGCCAGGCAGGTAAGAGCCTGGCAAATTCCAACAGCTTATTGAGGGATGGTTGTGGTTTATATAACCTGAACGTCACTGCGTTAAGTGACAGTTGAACTCCTTTCGTCCTAGCTTTAATAATTAGAAACGTATAAGTCTGCTCATAGATTTTACTCGATAAAAATAAGGAAGACTTCACATTAAAGATGTACCTAGGTGCTAGTCATTTTGGAAATATTCTTCACATCTCGAGAAATTAAAATATTTTGAAGTAAAGCATTAAAGTAGTTTTTGAGGAAAGAAGTATAAAGATGTTTGCATTTAAATGGCTGCGTTGATCAGAGTATCATGACTATGAAGATCATAGTCTTGCACTCGTGAAACATCTGTTTAATATAGTTTTACGTTTCCAAATTTTCGGTTTTGAGTTTTGCTGTTCACACACTCATAGACAGCATGCACAAAAACATTTCCAAACATTCTGGGATTCAAGTGACCCAAGAACATGCCCTTCCAGTGAAAACGCTCTACTGAATGTTTGGATGGGACCTTTCTTAAGTGGTAGAAAAATAAAAGGACTGGAAGCGTGAGCTATATTAACCTATCATGGCGGTAAATCTCTTTGTTTTTCATTCTTAGTAAGAAAACTGACAAGGTGTGCTGGTTGTCCTTGAGGGCTCATTAAAAAATAGCAGAGTAAACTATTGAATGTTGTCAAAGATTGCCAGTTAGCTTTTGCGAGATGTTTGCCAGGCACTTAGATCTGCATCCCACGAATGTAGCAATACAAAACATCCTTTACTCTGGGATAAATGTAGCAAATTTAGTGCCTTACAGCCAACGTTACAATTTGATTCTCTCTAATAGTGAGTTAATGATGCTCAAATGAGCCAAGGGCCCATAAAGCTTCCCCACATTCATATGGGAAACCCCCGGGGAAAAAAGGATTATCCTGATAACTCACCGTCACCGACAGACCAGTTCAATACTCCCTTTGGATTGCATGTTACACCTTGATTACATTTAAATCGGTTGCCCCCCCCCCCAGTCTGGAGGAGGGTGTAAAGCTCCATTCTATAAGTGCAGCACCAATCCATCGCTATTGACATCACGAGTTCACCCCTATACTTGCGCAATTGATTTTTTGCACTTAATGTTTTCGAGAGGTTTCTAAATTTAGATAAAAAAAAAGAAAGAAACCCTCAGAGATGAAGGTAGTGCTGATCCTGTCTTAAATCCCACGTGTACGCGTTTTTGCATTGGATATCTTTGGAGTATACAAAATGATTAATTGTTCTATTGCTATTTAAAAGAAGAACGTGACCCAAATGGAAAAAGGAATTGAACCCTTCTATAGGTTGCAGTGTCTAAATCTTCCCTCCCTATCTCATATCCCATAGTGCAAATAAACTTATATTACAACATCCTGAAAGTTTCACGTCTTATATGGTGTGGCTAGCTCACCAACAGGACACCTCATGTGTTGGCATTTTAGGAGCACACATCCAGCGCGATAACTACTACGCTACTGTTCCATGTTATTAAGTCAAAGTAGATATGAGGCAGTGAGAGAGAAACTGAATCATAGTTTAAAATGTTGATACTGTGTAATATCTCAAAGTAGTAGGATGCGTTAAATCGCCCGGTACGTGCATAGAATTAACAGTTAATTAGATCGCCAGTCTACATGGAGTTGTAGCAAAACCAAGTCATTTATAAAGGGAATATCTTCATTCCATTACTGAACTATGCTTTCAGGCACTGAAGTTTATGGAGCAAACTGTTTATAATCAAGGTTGAACTCGGTGGTTTGGAACATGGTAAAAGCTAATATTGTGACGATACCACTATCTCTCGAAGCTCGATATATAATTTACTAGTTTTCAAGCACCGATACTCGACATTCACTTCATAGAAGGTTTTAAAGGTGATAGCTTACCAACTGCACTGAACCCTTCTCTATATAATCTCGTGTAAATAATTTTATTTTTGCTTATCATTTTCAGATATCGCGGCATCACGTTCTGACACAGGCGAGAATCTCGTCCATCGCTTTTTATATGGAGGTTCTGTAAACATTACTCGGTGTACGAATGTAATATGCTTCTTTAAATTTGTTTAATTGTGATTTAACTCCATTAGAAAAGGTGTTTCTGCATATTTTATACATCATATTATTAGTAGTAGTAGTAGTACTGTCTGGTTCAATATAATTGCACCTTTTACCCATGTTGTTTCCAACATCACTGCTCTACATTGGTAAAATAAGATATTAATGGAAATTCGTCGGTATATCTCTAAGGTACGAGGGCTGTTCAATAAAGAATGATCATATTTTTCTTTTTACGTTCATAACTTTTCGCACTAAAATTCAATCTTATTATATCCTGTTAGCTTAATGTGAAACGAACACGCTTTAGTAGTTTCATTGTTGGTACTCCTGGTTCCCGGGTGGAGAACCAGGCAAATTCAGATATGTTCAGTATCGCCTACCGCTGCAGCTAACACGCGAGGAACAATATGCAGCTTTGAAATTCTGCTTTCGTCTCAACAAATCTTCAGTTGAGGCCTATACAATGTTACAGGATACCCATGGAGAGCCTGTTCTTCCCTACAGCACAGCTCGAAGGTGGTTTAAAATGTTTAAAGAGGAGAGACAATCGATTTCAAAAGAAGTTGGACCCGGTGCTTCAGTTACTGCTCTTACGGAAGAAAACATCAACACTGCTGCTGCCATTGTGAGAGAGGATCGACGAATTACCTTAAGATCACTTTCTGAAATACTTAACATTCCATTGGGTGGCACCCACACATTTTTGACAGAAACACCACACATGAGACGAGTTTGTGCGCGATGGGTTCCAAGACTGTTGATTCCGGAACAAAAGGACATTCGCATGCAGGTCTGCATGCGGTTAAAGTTGATGTTAGAGGAAGAACTGGAGTTTCTTTCAAACATAATCACTGCTGATGAAACTTGGCTACATCATTTTGATCCTGAGAGCAAACAGCAAAGCTCAGTGTGGAAATCTTCTTCATCACCAAACCCCAAATAAGCAAAAGTGGTTGCTTCTGCTGGGAAAGATATGGTCATCTCTTTCTTTGATATTTATGGAATAGTTTATCAGCATGTTGTACCTGCACACACATCAGTAACTGGACAATAGTATAGGGATGTCCTGAAAACATTGCAAGTCTATATCAGGTGCAAAAGACCACATTTCCGTGAAACAGGCTGGATGCTGCACCACGACAATGCGCGGCTGCATACTGCCAATGTTGTTCTGAATATCTTGCAAAAATCAATATGAATTGCATCCCTCACCCTCCCTAAAGTCCAGATTTAGCCCCATATGACTTTTTCCTATTCCTTAACTTGAAGAAACGCTTTCGTGGGAGGCATTATCCATCATCAGAAGCATTGGTGAAGGTTGCGGAGGCGATTTTGAAGGATATTTCAAAAAATGGTTTCCAGCATGTCTTTGAAGATTGGCAGAAACGCTGGGACAAATGTATTGCATTCAGGGGAGACTATTTTGAGAAGGACCATCAAAATTATGAAGATGAGTAAAGGTACGCTGAAAAAAAATATATTGTGATCCTTCTTTATTGAACAGCCCTCGTAGGTATCGTCGTTATCCGAGTTTGACTTGCGAGACACAAACTATCAACTGGAAAGGAAGAAATGCTTCCATACGGTATATTATCGCAAATCGTAAGCTCTGATTTGTTTTTGCAGGATTCACAGATTTTAGACACCATAGGAGGTAAACGTAAATTGCGAGAGTTAGTCACTAAACCTCGTTATTGCAGAAACGTAATTTAGCTCTAAATCAGCTTCATTCACAACTCAGTTAACGCTGAATGTCACTTGGATAACTCTGCTCCTTCCCCTTTGTTTTGCATGTTTTCATTTATACACAATAATATTCCATTCATTCACTCACAAGAAACAAGAGTTAAGGTCTATCAATAACTTATACTTGTTCAGCAACACTTGACAGACACGTGCTAGGTAAAAGACTTCTTTAAATTCCTTATCGAGAGTAAAATTAAATGAAGCAGCTTTGAATAATGCAAAACTTAAAAGTTTGAAATTATTGAAAAGCCATCGAAGATTTATCACGTAATGTTAGCTATGTGTGTCGAGATTATTGAGGTAGAGCATATGCATTGTAAAAACATTCGACATGCACAGCTTTCAATATATTTTAATGTTTTAATCATATCTCATGATAAGAAAAACATATACTCGGGTGCTAATCACCTCAGCAGTTCTGCACCCAAATGGATCATTACTGCGGCTGCTACTGCACTAAACACTGAACATTCCTAATTTTGAGGACCTGCATGTCGTCCCAGAGCACACTGCCTAGACAAAGAATATCATTAAAACCAAAATAAATTATGCAAAATAAGTTAGTATAGTACAAGAACCCATTCAAACAAGAGCTCGAATTTCAAAGACATCGAAATTTTTCAAACAAAACTCACACGTTTCACAAACAAAACTAAGCACATGGTGGCATCCATGAAATAGAAACTGTAACAAAAGAATGTGAAAATTCACGACCTTCCCTCGGATAGCAGAGGGAAAGAAGTTACAAGTATACATCAAAATGCATAAATTTATACTATGTTTCCTTTTATATATTTACAGCTGATTGAAAACAACTGTTGGCGAGATGTTTTTCTTCTTTTGAGAGGCCAGGAGGGGTGCTGAAGACATTTTAAGATCACCCATTTCTTATAAGAGTTCACATTCTTGTGATTCTATGCACAAAATTCAACTAACATTTGATCGAAAAAGATAATAGAGCCTTATTACCATATTCAACAAAATTGAAAGATTCCGTGTTATCGCACTTCATGCTACAGCCTGTTGTCTATTTACCTTTGTACAAGCATTTGTTTTTATTTTGCGTGGTTGAAGACGTAGTCTCTGAGGTCTAGGCATGTTTTGGTGTTAATCTTAGAAACTCAAGGTGCTTATTGCAATTCTGCCATTGAAAGCTACTGTACAAGAAAAATTAATTAGTACTAGATAAAATCTTTCACTCTACTTAAGGTATTTGACTGATGAACCTCACTAAATTAAAAGCTATTCATTTATTTTTCAGACCTTCAAAAGAAGATATTTTTACTCATTCTTTGCAATACATGACTCATAGGCAAAGTTTCTAATATGACTTAGCACCTCGAGTTATCAAAACTTATGTGCCTATGTGCCTAAAGGGACCCCCCCGGTAGAGGAGGATGACGTGAAAGAATACTAAGGATGGCTGGATTGGAGGGGAGATGACAGCGTAGAGGAGAGTTCCTAACAGCTACAGATTTAAAATCTCCGGATGTGGCTTGTAAAGCCAGCTTCCTTCCCACATGTGGGGTTCTATATCCCCTGGGAGGCTCGGTACTCGGTGACAAGGATTTACAGAGAGCGAATTGCCTGTACTGCACAGATAAACTCCCGCCAACACTTTAGAAACTTGAAATCCAACCATGCTGAACGGTGAGGTAAAGTGAGAACTGAGGTAAAATGGAGGGACAAGAAATAAAGTACTGCTCTTCCCAGCACTTGCCTAGCCATCCAGGGAAAACCCAGAAAACATGCCACGCTATTCAAACCCACGGGCTCCCAAATGCAGCCCACAGACTCTACGGCCGGAGCCATGCTGGGTTGCTTTAAATGTAAGGATCTGTAGGAATTTAAAATCATCTTATCTTACCATTCTTCTTGGCCCGTGGTGCGATTATATATGTATAACACAAGGAGAGGTACGAATAGAAGTAAATCATGGAATATAATGGACAAAAACGGATATCCTCCGCACTTAATTAATTTCGTACAAAGAGCTTATATAACGATAAAATAATAATAAATATAAAACGGAAAAAAGCAGAAGAAATTAAGACAAAATAAGGGGTCAGACAAGGATGCAGCCTGTCTCCAACACATTTCAATATATATTTATACGATTTGATTAAGAAATGAAAACATGAAATTACCTCAGGAATAAATATATGGAAAAACAAATTTTTAAAGGCGCCGGGGTAGTGCAGTGGTTTCGTTCACGGCTCCCCTGCAAAGAGTCCCGAGTTCGATTCTCGGCTCTGGGGTTGGCGATTTTAAGTCAGCCCTATCCAGGCCTTCACCTCTGTCTCGCACATGTGAAATGTCCCCTATGCCCAACGTGGTTCGGAGTTCACGATATAAGCTGTAGGTCCTCTCGCTTCACCGTCATCTTCACTATTACCTTATCATTGCAGGTAATGGGCCCGTCCTCAGGGTGCCTCCACCTTAGACATGGTGTCTGGTCGTCACGTGGTGGGGCGAGTTTACCCCAAAGGCCGAGGCTGCCATGTGAGGAGAGCTGGTAAACAACCAACCAATTTTATGCAGATGATGATGATGTAAGAATAGCGAAGAAAGTATACAAAGAGCGGTATTTAAATTGATTTCAAAGAGTAGAGAATATAATTTTAAAATATCACAAGAGAAAATTAAAGTAATGGCACACAACGAGAAATATACTGTCTTTTCAAATATAACCATAAATGGAAAAAGTTTGTTACAGGTTTCACATTTTAAATATTTGGCCTGTGATATAACTGTAGACAGAGATAATGGTGTGGAATATAAAATTATTAAATTCCAACAAATCGGTGGAGCAATAAAGAAAACTCTACAAAATAAGTCGAGAAAGGAAAGAAAATTGAAATTGTTTAAGATGATGGCGATTTCAGTTTTATTATATGGAAGTGAATCTTGGATCTTCAGGCAGAGGGATAGAAGTAGGATAAACAATGCTGAAATGAGGTTTCTGCGGAGTGTGAAAGGCTGTACAAGAAAATACCTTATTAGAAATGCAGATACACATGATGAATGAAAATATTTAATTGAAACGAAAAGGTTGAATGAAAATAGAAATAATTGGAAGAAACATATGGAAATAATGGGCGAGGATAGAATAACCCAAGATTGTGTGGAGTTATAAACCTCAAGGAAGGAGAGATATTGGCCGCCTGAGGAAGAGATGGGAATGAAGGAGTGAGGACGGAACAGGCAATGAGCCCTAATACCTGGGTTGCGGAAGAAGTATTACACTCTCATTGGGCTATTTCTAATGCTTGGCATACATTAAATATAACATAAGTATAAATTGTGACTTAGTATCTCAACTTTTAACCGTAACTTTTATACTTATGTGATGCACAATGAATAGTGTACGTGATGCATAATGAAGAGGGTCCGTGGCGTTACGTACTACTTGACTATGATTCATATGCGAAGGCTGTTCAATAAAGAATGATCATAATTTTTTTACGGTCATAATTTTTCGCACTAAAATTCAGTCTTATTATATTCTGTTATCTTCATGTGAAACGAACACGCCGTAGTAGTTTCATTGTTGGTACTGCTGGTTCCCACCTGTGAGAACCAGGCACGTTCAGACATGTTCAGAATCGCCTGCCGCTGCAATGGACGTAACATGCAGTTAAATTTGTTGTTAGAGGAAGATCCAGAGTTTCTTTCAAACCTAATCACTACTGATGAAACTTGGCTACATCATTTTGCTCCTGAGAGCAAACAGCAAAGCTCAGGGTGGAAATCTTCTTCATCACCAACCCACAAATAAGCCAAAGTGGTTGCTTCTGCTGGGAAAGTTATGGTTATCTCATTCTTTCATATTCATGGAATGTTTAATCTGCATGTCCTACCTGCACACGCATCAGTAACTGGACAATACTACAGGGATGTCCTGAAAACATCACAAATCCATATCAGGCGCAAAAGACCACATTTCCATGAAGCAGGCTAGATGCTGCACCACGATAATGCGCGGCCGCATGTTGCCAATGTTGTTGCTGAATATCTTGCAAAAATCAACGTGAAGTGCAGCCCTCACCCTCCCTATAGTCCGGAGTTAGCCCTATGTGAATTTTTTTCTATTCCCTAACTTGAAGAAACGCCTTCGTGGGAGGCATTATTCATCATCAGAAGCAGTGGTGAAGGCTACCGAGGCGATTTTGAAGGATCTCTCAAAAAAAAAAAAAAAAATTCCAGCATGTCTTTGAAGACTGGCAGAAACGCTGGGACAAGTGCATCGCATTCAGAGGAGATTATTTTGAGAAGAACCATCAAAATTATGAGGATGAGTAAAGGTATGTTGTAAAAAAAAAAAAAAAAAAAAAAAAAAAAAAAAAAAAAAAAACCATTGTGATCATTCTTTATCGAACAGCCCTCGTATTTTTAAATGAACATTCGGAATACCTCTAACCATCAACACATAACAAGAGTATAAAAACCCCAATTAAATCCTGCACTGAAGTTTACAGCATTTGATAGACTTAAAACCTTCTGAGACAGGAATACAGGGTTGCCAATACCAAAAAATAATTATAGATATGCAAGTAAGCAGAATAAAAGCATCCAACAGCTATATACGTCGGGTTCGGTAAATTGAGTCCCTTTTGAATATTACAAGGTAAATTTATTTCCCCCTAAACTTTCAAGGTAGATAAATTGAGTCCCACTTTAACTTTCAAGGTGGGTAAATTGAGTCCCTCGATCCGCAATTGTGACAAAATTTTCCCTACCAATTTGTGCAGACTTGGGACTTTTCAACCAATTAGCAGGTTGGTGTGGTTTAACATTTTGTCATGTTAAAATCGTTCGTACGAAAAACTTGCAATAGTTTTGCACACAGGTAAACATTTAAAAGAAACACCTTTAACAATGTCAAATATGTTCCAATGTCTTTATGATTTGTTGAGAATAATCATCGTTGCAATGGAATTTATTATTCTGCTATGTATAGAAGAGTCAGAGGTTATTGTCGTGAATATTTAAGCTTCATTCAAAAGCAATTGCATCTTCATCTTTACCTCTTTTAATTAGTATATCCTTATTAGTAAACTTTACCCTCTGCTACCATAAAAATGTCTCTTTTCTCCTGTACTTCGTAACCTAATATGCACATCTGACTGAATGCTGGTCAAAACATCAACGAAGTTGTAAATGTTTGGGTGTGAAGTGTAAAATGAGCCATTTAATTTGGCATGGAAAGATTCACATCTATTAGTTGTTTATTTGTGGGAGCTGCGAAATCAGCCCAAACAATGGACTCAATTTACCACATTGATTAAGAAAGCTTGGAAGTTAACTTACCGCTTAAAGAATCGTAAACAACTAATTATGGAATCAATTTACCTATCCCCACGTACATATGGACACTTTGGGAATGAAGGGTTTGGTCTGAAACAGTAAAATTAAAAGCAAACTGTTCGTGCACTACAAGCACTGTTTGAAAACTGGATGTACTACTTCATGTAACAACATTGCTGCAATTTAGCCTAATTTGTAATGAGCAGATGCATTTAATGCAGTGTGGTAGCAGCGTAATAGTCCAACAGTTTACCCCACTAAAATCGAATGGAAGCT
>JAUKNK010000737.1:55000-59474 GCA_030765055.1 Mantis religiosa
CAGCCGGGAAAGTATTCGCTCATTAATATATAAAAAAGAAAGGGAGCATACTTAAATAGCTATGACCACTTAATTTCTCGACTTCAATCTGGAGGTGGCAATGATTCCTATAATTCTTTTATAACAGTGTGTAACGTCTCCTTTACTACATATAGCGCCAGTCCGGGACAGGTATACATGAAATGAAATGATAATTTGGAAAATAAATTTGGAAGGGTGTTCCAAGTCTAAGATTAGGATATCTCCCCAGCATCTTCCAGTTATGAAGAGTGAGATATACCTGGAAAAAACCCTGAGTCAGGGAGGATAGTTCTGTCGGGATTTGTGTTTCTAGTGATGATATGATGAGAGTGATGCTGCTTATGATGACTACTTCACTCATACATCAGCCACTCGATATAGATAAGTCATCTGCTAGAAATTGTCAGTTGTGAATCCATACAGCGATCATTAATTGAGGATCACATTTTGTTACTGCTATTCACTTATTCCATATACATTACGATAGAAAATAACGAGTATGTATACAGTGGAGACAAGCGTTAATTTCATTCGAGAAAATAGGGTCTGAAAATTTGGGCAAGCTACGAAACAGGAAACACATTAAGTGATGAATTCTGAACTGGTAAAGCAAATACTAACACAGTGCAGTGCAGAGTTACTACCCCCATTAGTCCTGGACCCGTAGAACCTAGGACCCGGGGCTCCTTCCACCCAGGAGCGATGGATACCCCGGGGCTCTTTCCATAGGGTAATGCCTGATTTCTTAAAAGCCCCCCCCCCGCGCTGAGCACAACGTCAACACGGGTGGAAGTGGATACGCCACTTAGGCGCGTCAACCCCGCAGGGAAGACTACCGAAAACCTCGGTGGGGCCACCTGGTGATCCAGCACACCTTCTACTAGTTCTGCAGGCTAGTACCCGGGACTTTTTAGGCAACTCTCTACCCCCTCCAGGCGGCCGTAGCCTGGCCGGAGGTACCCAATTCCCCGTGGGTGGCGGGAACACACTACCCCCTCGAGTCCAACCCAATCCGAACAGCTCCCCTACGGGAAAGGCTCGGCAGTTCGGCCCGAGGTTCCTCTGGTAACGTCAGAGGTACCACGAGTGCTAAGGGTCCGCAGCGCCAAATACTAACACACGTTACTCCGAAGGCTTTTCTCCCATTATCCTGGACCCGTAGGACCAAGACCCGGGCCTCCTTCTACCTTGGAGCAATGGAAAACTCCAGGGTTGTTTCCATGGGGTGATACCTTGAGTCTAAACCCCCCCCCCTCGACTCGAAAATCAAGACGGGTGGAAGTGGATACGCCACTTACGCGCGTGAACCCCGCAGGGAAGACTACCGAAAACCTCGGTGGGACCGTCTGGTTATCTAGCACACCTACTAGCTCTGCAGGCTAGTACCCGGGACTTATGAGGCAACCCTCTACCCCCTCCGGGCGGCCGTAGCCTGGCCGGAGGTACCCAATTCCCCGTGGGTGTCGGGAAAACACTGCCCCCTCGAGTCCAACCCAATCCGAACAGCTCCAATCAGGGAGGGGCTCAAATGTTCGGCCCGAGGTTCCTCTAGTAACACAGCACAGCAAACAGCACAGCTGATAACACAGCAAACCACAAATATGTTAACAAATTGGTAGCCGACTTGAAATAGGAACACGGAAAAGATTATAAAAAATTATGCAACGTGCAGGGCCACCTTTAACTGTGCTCAGTAAATATGTGCATAAAAGGGCAATATTAACATGCTTAAAATTTCATGTTGCTAAAAATAAATATAATTTCATTGCTATTTTCTGTTCTGCGAGCTGATTGCTGCGTATTTTATTCAGTTTGCTGTAATAGTTTATTTGTAAAATTATTATAATTTAAAGATTTTGTGTTCACTCAAAAATATTTTCCAAACTTAATTGTTTCGATTTTAAATCGTCATAAACACCTAATTAATGTGAAGTTGTTGAAATGAAATTACTTTGGCAAGTAAGCTCCATCTAAGGCAAAGTATTATTCGTGGTACAGTAAATTTTAGAATCTAACAAACGCCCCCTCCCATTACAGGGTTGAAATGAATACACCACTTACTCGCGCCAACCCACGGGAAGACTACCGATTGTCTCGGTCGGGTCGCTAGTGATCTAGCACACAGTCTAAATTCTGTAGGTTAGCACCCGGGAACTTTGAAGCGTCCCTCAACTCCGTCTGATGACTTAGCAATCTAGACGTTCTCAATTTCCCATTGGTATCGGGAACCACTGCCACACTCCTTGTGTATGAGTCAAGCCCGATGCATGTTACATCAACAGTCTGACTTGAGAAAATTTTCTTTTTGATGGTTTCCACATAAATTGGTTCGTGATTAAAACAAATAACGGATTGTTTGGTACAGAAACACTCGGGAAACACTTTTCAAGGAGACACTTCAAATTTGGTGGTTGCCCGTGGCTGACTGTTAGACTACTCGGCTCTCACCATGACGGCCAAGGTTCGATCCCAGGCTACCGCAAAATGAGATTTGTGGTGGACAACAAGGCGCTGGGGCGGGTTTTCTCCGCGATAATCGCCCCCCCATGTCATTCCACCGGTGCTCCATTTTCATATAATGCATCATCAGTGGCACCGCCTGCGGTGCCGCATGTACTAAAAGTGGGCGTTAAGCACTACATATTTCAATTTCAAATTTGAGTTGTAATATCGTTACTGGTTATAGATTTCTTGTTATAAGCCTGGAAGAAGTGTCCTTTGGCTCAATAGGACTTTCAAATGGAACCTAAACCTACAAAATTGTCTGTGTGTATGTGTGTTTTTTCCAGAACATTTAAAAAAAATTTAAAATTACAACAAAGGTAAAACAATTTTACACCTGACAATGCATCATTATCTAAAGCTAAACTAACCAGGTGAGTATCTGAGTGCCCCATATGTGAGCACCATAGATCCTCCATCGTACAGCTCTGATCTAGCACCTCGTAATTTCGTTTTGTTTTCAGAAAAAGATAAAATACGTGAGATCAATTTTTCGTCATCAGATGAAACAGTGTAACATTACAACAACCTAGTTTCTGAACTGCCTCAAGAATATTGGCATTATTGCTTTAATTGACCTCATTGAATGCAAAAATACATAAGTGTTTATTGGGGAATACTTTGAAAAAACAATAAAATATTTGAACGTTTTAAAACTAATCCTTGTTTCATTCTTAAAATGTTCGTACATGCTTAGGCTTTCACGGCCGGCGTTAATCCAATAGAATGCATTTCCCGGGCTTGTGGGCCGTGGTCCAGAGGATGAAAATTCTCCTGACGTTTCGCTCATATCTCCGACGAACATCTTCAGAGGATTCTAGCTAGGTTCTTCCAGCAAGTGCTTAATTTTTTAATTTTACGTCCTCCGACGATGAATGGAATGGATGAAATGATGCTCAAATGAGCCCAGGGTTCATAGAGCTTAGAGTTACCCGACATTCGTCTTTCAGGATAAGGGAAAACGCGGAAAAACCTTACTAAAACCAGCCAGCTCACCCTGACCGAGATTCGATCTCGGGACCTCTTGAACGTCAGGCAGACATGCTACCATCTACGCTACCGAGGCGGGCACCCTTTCATAGTGCGTCTTACACACGGCTAGTGTCAAAGAACAATTAATTTCCATTAATTGTACCTAATAGTGGTCCGAACTATAAAACCCGCGCCTTAAAGTACTTACATGTAGTAAGTCGCCATTAAGGTAGTTGTCTCATGTGTTTATGAGAACTCCTAGTGGTTTACCGGGAGAAACACGACGTCAGTTGGAGAATTTAATGTGATGTTGGTACGTTGGCCATAGTAGCTCAAATGGTTAGAGCGGCTGGACGGAAACCAGAAGATCCGTGGTTCAAATCCCGGCTATGGCATTGAATTTTTCAGTCTGGATCTACCCTTTCACTAAGGAAAATTGCTGTTTATAGAAAACAAAAACGATAAATTGTGGTGAACTTGATTTTTAAAGGGGAAAATCAATAATAAAATCGTAGGTAAATTTATATTAGAAATATGTATTAAGAATTGCCTCTGTCACGCCCAGCTTGAATTTTAATGCCACGAAAAGTACATAAAGCGTACTTACTTCTAATAAAATAGGTGCTCAAAAATTCAAGTGGTATTATAACTTTTCACTCACTTTGTACATCGAATCATCTCAATGGCGTATTGTGACAATATTTAATATGGAAGCAATATTGCAAACAAAGAGTGGTTTTTATGGAGCATACCGGTATTTTTAGTTTAAAAGGATTTTTCATTCATTCGTTCGTTCATTCATTCATTCGTTCATTTACCCTTTTATTCTTTATTTATTTTTCTCTCTTTCTTTTTTTGTCTTCGTTCCTTTATGATTTTCTTTTTCCTTTCTTTTTCTCTTTTTCTCTTTTTCTTTCTTTCTTTCTTTTCAGAATCAGGCAAAAATTCTGTCATAAAATTTATATCTCTTACTCAAGTC